>JAMKQA010057287.1:0-11429 GCA_024699735.1 Posidonia australis
CGCCCATACCATCGCCTCAACATCCCACTGCTCCGGCGATGGGGGCGTTATCTCTGCCTCCTGCACCACAATTGCATTATTCACAACATGCATCACAGTCACCTAGGAGTCAACCCATTGGTTGCACGAGGGTACAACATTTCTCGAGTCTGTCACCAGAAGTTGTACTGGTGTCGCAGTTGTTGCTCTCAACACCACACACAACATAGCATATCAAGAATTCACCTCAACATCAGGATCAGGTTCCCACACGTAGGTCGTCACCGCACACTAGGCGCACACCTCCCACTGTCAAGCCAGTGCATCTCGTCGCATCGGCTCAACAAGGACAGCAACCTAAGAAGAAACGAGGCCGTCGCGTTGAAAGTGACTACACTCCACTGGGTAAGCCACTGAGCGCTATTTTTCCTCAGGTTGTGTCGCTTCTGAGACTCCTGGATCCGCGTCCCCTGCCGACTCCACTCCCTCGGTGGTAGGACGCGAGCGTATACTGCGATTATCATCGAGTCTTGCGACATTCGACTGATAAATGCTTCACTTTACGGGATGTCATACAGACTTTAATCGACTGTGGGACTATTATTGTTACCGCACAAGGCATATCACTTGCACCCATATCTTTATCATCACTAGCATCTAGTTCAGTGCGCAATACACATCCACATGTCACCATTGAACCGACCTGTCGTGATATGCCGGGTCAGCAAGAGCAGCAACAACAGCAAGGGCGGCCTCGCCATAAGGAAAGAGACCTCACCCCACTCAGAGGATCGCTGAGCGACATCTTTCCTAAAGTTGCACCATTTTTGCGGCTACCGGAGATTCGCCCGCCACCGAACCCGCTTCCTCAGTGGTATAAGGCAAACTTGTTTTGCCGATACCATCGCGTACGTGGGCATTCAACAAACAGGTGTCACACTCTCCGGAATGCTGTCCAAAATTTGATTGACAATGGGAGCATTGTCGTCAACAGACAGGAGGCAGCTCACACACACACTTGCACGCACACGTGCACACCCTAGAATAGCTGACCTTACCGTGTCAGGGCCTGCAAGCTTCGAGGATACAGGAACCTCAGGGGTTTTTCCCTTTCTCCCAGTTTTTCTCGGGGAATCCATCGGGCTTCTTCTTTTTCCCCTAGCTTGTACTTTCCTTGCTTCTATTGGCAGCACATGTGTATGCCGCTCTTGTTCTTCTTCCCCATTTGCCTAGTTTGTCCTTCTTTCCTTTCTCAGTTCTGTTCGGCGCCACTCATATGCGCCACTCCTGTTCTTGTTCCCCTGTGGGGGGTCCAACCTTAAAGTTTGCTGATTTGCCATGCACTGATCTAACCCAACACATGCAAATGCCCTGGATCAAGTGGGAGACAGCCAACACAGTAGATATCAACTCAGACAAAGATGCAGTTCAAATGACATCAGCAGAATCAACATTCACATTGACTATTTCAGTTTCAATAATGGTTGTGATGGCTACAGATACACCTACCTTGATTTCAATTTCCAGTGGCACTACAAGGAGTTATCGTAAAACTCAATGGCATCGACAAAACATCAACGACAAGGACTGGAGTTGTATCCTTTTCCTGGGTTTTCTTTGTTTTCTTTCTGCATCATCATATATCAAAAAACAAAAAAAATAGAAAAAGTGCAAAAGATAAATAAAAAGAAAAAGGAAAAAACATAAAACAGCAGAAAAACATCTAGAACAATTAGGAGGGTAGTTTGCTTGTCAATAACATTCTATCCAATGATGAGAAATTGGAAAAGCTTGCCAAGGTCAGAGCGGATTATCCCTCCTCAGTTGTCACTACCTAGACAACCAAGTTATCAAGGGAGCCACCGAACATCTAAGCCAGACGAAATGTCCAAGCTCCACAAGGATCCTACACCTCCAAGAGGGAGATACAATGTTAGGGGTGACTGAGAGTGTGAGCCAGAAAAGAAAGCATACATTCGCAAGGGCATAAAAGAATAGAGAAGACAGAAGTCAGCCCAAGAGTGAGAGGAATGTGTTATAGCTCTACCCTTACCATACCTTGGAGAGGAGTTGGAGTACGCGCTCAGTAAAATCACACCTTTGAGAGACTGACCCACCCTCATGCAATAAAGGCCCCCCTGAATAAATCGAGCGCTTGTTACCTCCAAGACAAGGTTAGAGTGAAGCTGCACGTCTATGAGGGGGTAAAAAAAAGAAAAGAAAAGACGATGATATCGAAAAGGAAAAAGCAGGCGCAGGACCTTAAAGAGTTTGGCATGGAGCCAGGTCCATCGCAATACCTTGTAGTGAGTTCGAGTGCCACTAATACCCCGTGAGAGCCACCTAACGACTTGCAAGTCTTCATAGTGGCAACTGAGTCGAAGGTGTCATCCTCCTCTAACAAGCATACAATTTTCCAGCCAAACTAAGGGCAAACCAACAACTGAACTAAACAAGCAAACAACCCTGATAATGAAGTCATTGAACAAGCAAGATAGCAAACATGGACAACGATACAACTAAAATCCCAAGGCATGCATTTCTTGATTAAGCTCACTTTTACGTAGTCAAATCGTTCACAAATAATAGAATCCACAACAATAGCAATAGTCTTCATAGCCTTGCTTAGATCACTCTTTTTGCTTGCAGGATCTTTACCAAGCACTTTTGCCCAAGGACATTCCAACTCCTAAGTAGTCAAAGTACATATACAGTGAGGACACCAGTCAGTGTACGAGCTACACGGACTTGCAGAGTCAGCAGTGTGACAACAATTCTTCCGCAACAGTTTGAGCATGGTAGACATTGTTTGTCGAAGGCCTGAGGACAACAAAGCTGAATACATGATACAATGAGTAACAGAGGATGGCCATCCTAGGACAGACTACGATTTCACATTACTTCTTGCCATCCGAGCATAGCACAGAACAGTGGATGAATATTACATGCCTCCAATCAATGGACAAAGGTGTCACGGGCCTTAACCTAAATCAGTTGCAGCCATTTCAATGATTTAGAGTGCGCCTACAGTCATAGCCTAACCCTCAAGTCTTTATATCCTTGAGTGGTGCCTAACACTCCTCGGAGTAGCCTGGCTCAATGCCAAAGACATCCATTTCACCTTGGTATCCCCTGATCTAGCTTCGTTTTTCCATTGTGCATCATTTACCTCTACGCTAGGGGAATGTCAACTGCTCTTTGGTCAAAGGTCACATACAAAGGACTAGTTGTGGTGAAATTGAACCAGAGACTTCAACCAGGGGCATGTCAGCTGCTCTTTGGTCAAAAGTCACGTACAGAACATCAACTTACAATGTAACCGAACTAGAGCCTTCAACCAGGGGCATGTCAGCTGCTCTTTGGTCAAAAGTCACGTACAGAACGTCAACTTACAATGTAACCGAACCAAAGCCTTCAACTAGGGGCATATCAGCTGCTCTTTGGTCAGAGGTCACATACAAAGGACTAGTTGTGGTGAAATTGAACCAGAGACTTCAACCAGGGGCATGTCAGCTGCTCTATGGTCAAAAGTCACGTACAGAACATCAACTTACAATGTAACCAAACTAGAGCCTTCAACCAGGGGCATGTCAGCTGCTCTTTGGTTAGAGTTTACATACAAAGACCAGTTATGGCGAAATTGGACCAGAGACTTCGACCAAGGGCATGACAGCCGTGTTTTGGTCAAAAGTCACATACAGAACATCAACTTGTAATGTAATCAGAGCCTTCGACCAAGGGCATGTAAGCTACTTTGTGGAAAGAAGGACTATTTCGAGAATGCATGGCACGAATTATCTTCCAAGTGATGGTCAGTGTATCTTCTTACAGAGAAGTGACATTCACCACATAATGGCCCCTACTGGAATGATGACTGTAGCATGGCACTACACCATTTCAATAGACATTCCCCATAACAACGACAATCCAGGGTGCACTAATACCTGAATAAGATTTCCCTTGGCAAATCCTTGTGGCTAAATAGAAGGTCAGGCCCCCCTCTCTCGCCTTCGAGTTCCTATCTGGACAGATTGGATCGAGGCATTTCTCTCACCTTCGGGTCCTATCCGGACGGATGGGATCGAGGCATTTCTCTCGCCTTCGAGTTCTTATCTGGACAGATGGGATCAAGGCATTTCCTTCGCCTTCAAGTTCCTATCCGGACGGATGGGATCAAAGCATTTCCCTTGCCTTCGAGTTCCTATCCGGACGGACAGGATCGAGGCATTTCCTTCGCCTTCGAGTTCTTATCCGGACGGATGGGATCAAGGCATTTCCCTCACCTTCGAGTTCCTATCCGGACGGATGGGATCGAGGCATTCCCTTCACCTTCGAGTTCCTATCCGGATGGATGGGATCGAGGCATTTCTCTCTCGCCTTCGGTTCCTATCTGGACGGATGGGATCGAGGCAGTTCTCTCGCCTTCGGATCCTATCCGGACGGATGGGATCGAGGCATTCTCTCTCGCCTTCAATTCCTATTCGGACGGATGGGATCGAGGCATCTCCCTCGCCTTCGAGTTCCTATCCAGACGGATGGGATCGAGGCATTCTCTCTCGCCTTCGGTTCCTATTCGGACGGATGGGATCGAGGCATCTCCCTCGCCTTTGGGTTCCTATCTGGACGGATGGGATCGAGGCATTTCTCTTGCCTTCGGATCCTATCCAGACGGATGGGATCAAGGCATTCTCCCTCGCCTTCGAGTTCCTATCCGGACGGATGGGATCGAGGCATTCCCTTTTCCTTCGAGTTCCTATTCGGACGGATGGGATCGAGGCATTTCTCTCTCGCCTTCGGATCCTATCTGGACGGATGGGATCATGGTTTTGTTTGTGTGGTTTTGGAGTAGACCCATGCATCTACATTTTGTATTTATCTCATGATTTGTGGATTTTTCCTAGTAGGTCCGTCCTTAGTCTCAACTTGGGTGAGGAGCTAGATTAGGGCACATGCATGTTTATTGGTATCGTGGAAATTGGTATGCCGAATTGGATTCGGTATGCCATTTTTTGGTCAGAAAAGTCCCCTTGGTCCTATTTTGAACGACCAAAATTGTTCAGTCTGTCATTCTAGGACTTGGATGTTGAGTGTGCACCCAGTTTGATCGATCAATCTTCTTCAATCTACCAAACCAGGGATTTTCGAACAACCGTTTTGATTTTTGGTTTACCGTTTCTAGTGTCTTGCACCCAGTACGATCAACCGTTCCAATTTGATCTGTCGAATCAGGCCTGAGTTCATGCATTAAAGTGATTTTGGTGGTTTTGTCGGATTAGTTTTTTTTGCCCATAGTGAGGTAGACTGTGGGCCATCAGTGGTAGTCTATTGTGAATACTTGGTGCGTCAATTTTTCTAGATTTTTGAAAAAATATAAAATGATTTTGAAAATGGATTTCAAAGGAAATAGAACCTACTTTGGAAAAGAGATTTTCGTGTTTTCAGTGCATGGATCAAGATACTATAGGGTTGTACTGTCTATACCAGGGTGTGTGACGACGCTCTCAGGTGATCAAGCACATTACCTAGGTTGAAGCCAAGGACCAACAAATTGTAGGCGAGCATTCGTCGAATATTGGAGATATGACACTCCTTCACTGTCATCCACGGGGTTGAGGTTGAGGTCTGCGAGTTTGAGATGTCGTCTTGACCCAAGGGTATGATACTCTAGTGATTATCAGACACCGAGGCTCGAGGTACTATCGGGTGGCGTGGTGTGACACTCTCAATGTCTAGGTACTGTGTAGAGGATGTTGAGTGGGCGGACCCAGTGGTGGCCAGGACGAGTAGTTGCACATGCCTCGTGGTTGGTAGCGTCCTAAGTGGTAGGATAGCCTCCCCAGTCGGAGTTGGCTTTCTAATGGTTCCCTAAGTGGGAAGACTACGGGACAGATTCACTCTTACACAGGGTAGTTGGTCCAGGTAGTGTAGTATACCTCGATGGCTGCTTATGACTAGAGTTGGCTGCCTGGTATCAGACATCACGACTCAGTGTGTTTATGGTTTTGACCAGTGTGGCCCGTGCTTTGTGAATGATTTTCCTGTATGCTTGTGATTTCAGAAGGTAAAGTTATTTTGAGAATGAGATTTGTAGTATTGGCGAGTAGGGCCTAGTTTCCGAGACTTTGTGGATTTGGTGAAAATGATTTCAAAAAAGGATTTTAAAGAGAAACACTTGGTTTTGTTTTCTGGATTTTCTGTAGAGTGTGTGCTGGGTGACTTTCTGCTTATTCATGCGTGCGTTGTATGATTTTTAGGTGGCAAATATAGGCCAGCAGCTTTTGGTGGGTCTAGTGCATATAGTCGGAGTCTCGTAAATGTTAAATAATTTCAAAATGACATGATAATGTTAAACATGTACTTAGTGTTAGGATCTATAAGCTTCTTTAAAGGGGGTAGATAGAAATTTTCAAGGTAATTGGCAATCAAAAGCTTATTTAACAATCACAAGCAAATTACTCAAATAGATGGAGTTGAAAATTATATCTAAATTAACAGAATTAAATAAGTAAACCCAAACACCTAAACCTGTGTGTAGCAAAAGTGGCTCTCAAGTAATGCACCAGACAAGACTACACCTCCTCTAAGCACCTGAAATAAAGCAAAAAGAAAACCTTGTGTGAGTGACAGGAATGTCACTCAGTACGTGCCCAAAAACAACAGCAAAACCAACAAAAAACTTTACATTGATAGAAAACCTCAAGAAACCACAACCATCGAAAAACCAACACGTGCGATTCAGTAAAACCGGTAGAAGATGTCATTTCAAAACTTTCTTTTCTTTTTCACTTTTTTTTGTTAAACCTCATTCTCCTTGGCAAATTTTTATGCACAAATCAAGGAAACCATTCTCATCTAGTCCCCTAACCCAAAACACAATTCATTCCATTATTTCAAATTGTAATAAACCAAGGCTGGAGACTAGCTCAAACACAAATCTCAATCCATATCTTAAAACTGATCGTATCACCCAAGTCAAAGGCGATCGACCTAATCAAAAGCAGTTGTCGAGGCTTCATCCCCAACCACACTGCAGTGTCGCGATGAACCACCCCGCGCTGGAGTTCAACCGCCTCGGCTGCAGCCTCAAAGTGTACCCTCACTAGTACAAGCACGGAGTGCGTCCTCACGACACCCTAGTGCCCGAGCACTTGGAGACTTTAACCTTAAACCTGACCAGCACCGACACGGAGGGTAGTCTAGGTCTATCGTACCTCGAGTCCTATAGTACCACCACAGTCTCGAGGCTCTTACTCTGAACCTCAACTTGGCAACCACAACCAAGGACACATCCCCGACATCTCTAGAGGTCTCACTACCCCTATCGGCAAGCCCCGATCTAATTGCGGTTCCTACAAATCTTGGAAATCTCTTTTAAAACCACATGCAACTTTTCATTTTAAATCATTTGGCAAAACCAGTTTTCATTCATAAAACTCTTTATAAATCTCACACATCATTATTCACATTTCTCATCTATGGTTCTCGAAACCAGTCATTCACATTCTCATTCAATTCAGGATTCATCATACCATGTTTTCACCCCTCTCATGGGTCCACATTCATTTCCTTGTTTAACAATTTATGGAAAACATTATTAAAACAATATGTTTACATGAAACATCTCATCATTCATTTCCAGACATTTCACACATTTTTGCATGCATTTATCTCATTTCATTAACATTTTACAAAGCATTTTTTAATGCAGCTCTAGGTCTTGATTCGACATACCGAATAGGGTTCCGATCGACCGAAAATCCCTGATTCGGTGGATCGAAATATTTCGGTATTCCGAATCTCTATCAGTTTTATCAATTCCCTACCAGAATGGTTGGACGAATTTGACTGGTCGTTTGAAATCCTCTGATTCGGTTGACCGAAAAACCTTTGATCGTTTGAATCAGTGGCTTAAGGGACCCAATTGGGGGCATTTTGACATACCAAACCCAGTTTGACATGCCGTTTTCTACGATTGCAAAAAACCTCCCCAGTTGGTGTCGTCTCTTCTCCCTGAAATGGGAGTGAGGGGCAGACCCATCTAATCTATTACATAAATCATAAGTAAAACATAGAGTGTAGACCTCCAAGTCTACTTCAAAACCCCTCAATCCAAACAAAAAATCATCAAGCATGTTGTTCTATAGAAAATCAAAAAGACATGAAGCTCATACGAGGTTATTGTAGCATGTATTCAAAATCATCAGCAAAATCCCACGAATTCAATTTGGAATTGCATGATATCATCATAAACATGTTTTTCATCTCATTCCCATCATTTTCCCTATTTTTTTTTTGCATGATTTCTACCTCATTTATACATGATCAATCACTTTACTCTATCATGCCTTAATTGAGAAACAGAAGAGGGAGGGGGAATGCGTACCTTCTTCGGCGAGCTCTGCGTGCCCAACGTGCTCTGGCAAGGCTCAAGACAAGCCTCCTCCGCTCGCACGACCTCCTCTAGCACAAGGCTCTCCTCCCACTCTCAACTCAACTTTGGTCTTCTCCCTCTCACTTACAGCTTGTGCCTCTGATACTCAGCACCACTGCCTTGCTTGCCACGTCCCCGAATCCCACCAGCCTCTCTACCACGGATGGGATGGAGCGTACAGGCCTCCTGCTAGGGCTCACGAGCATGGAGGAGTGGGGTCATGGGCATGGAGAAGGGGGTCACATGAATGTGTGGTTGGGCTCCTTTGACCAAGTCCAAGTCCAAGTCCAAGTGGGTCTCACTCCTAAACATGGGTCTCAAGATGCACATAGAGAACCACAAGGCCAAAGAAGTCACACTACCAGGGAAAAACCAGAAACACCATTACACTAGGAGAGACCACAACAACAAACACAACCTTAATTATCCATTAATAGACCATATTCAAATAATACAACAAATTCCATGGTTTTACATCAAATGGAAAATCAGGCACAGATGTTACACTTTTATACCCCTCAAAAGAATTTTGTCCCCGAAATTCAATGATCAAATAAATAGGGAATTGGGACCGCATGTTTGCCTCTCGCTCCCAAGTAGCTTCCTCCACGCCATGGTGCTGCCATTGAACCAATGCAAGAGGTATCACCTTGTTCTTGAGGACTTGTTCCTTCCTATCAAGGATCTGCATAGCACCCTCCACCATGGACAAATCTTCCTGCAGCTCACTTAGCTAGACTAAAATCACTTGGCATGCGGCGGCCAAATACTTCCTTAACATCAAGACGTGAAACACACTATGCACGTCTGGGAACTCTAAAGGCAAGTGCAATTGATAGGCAACTTTCTCGACCCTTCTGGTTATCCTGTAGGGTCCAATATAGTAAGGACTCATGTGACATCTGTGCTTGATTATCCATTTTTATTGTAAACCATGTGATTATTTGCAATATTGTATAAATGGTTTATTAATGGATAATCTAGTGTTTCTTATTTGTGTGAGTTTGTGGTTGGTCTTCTATGCACCTGTTTATGATTTGGGAACAATGTGGAGTCCAATTTGAGGATGCACAGTCGCCTCGATTTGCGTGCCTGTTCTTTCCTCTTTTCTTTTTTTCTTTTTCTCCTTCTCTCACTCATGAGCTCACCACACACCCGTCCTCTTTCCCTTCAGCCTCCACCAGCCCGTGCCACCACCACCCAACGACCCGTGCCTCATCGTCACCTCTGACACGATGGGTGGGTGGCATGATGCGGGAGGAGGTAGGGATAAGAGAGGCGGAGGCGAGTGAACGAAGGTGAGCTGTGACGCGAGGAGAAAAAGGGAGAGGAAGAATGACGTGTGCGCAACCGAGGAAGAGGTGGTGGCTGTCTGTGTGGTCCGCCGACGGGAGAGACTTTGCCGGGGTGCAAGGAGACTCGCCGGAGTGCGGGAAGGATCACCGGAGCGCCATCGGAGGTACGCGGCTCTGTCTCTACCTCGTTTACATGTTTCTTACTGTTTATGCCTCAAGCATGAAAAAAATCAAGGAAAATGCATGAAAAATTGTAGAATAATAGTAGGAATGATGGAAATGAGTTAAATGATGTGAATGTGTAGGGATCATGCTAGATTGTGTGAATTTCGTGAGTTTTGAGGAGTTATGCCTTAAATGTTTTAAGGTTTCACTCTGAGCATGCTTCCTTTACGAATTTATATCTTCATGTATGGTTGATGGAATCATGAATGGTTTGAGGGGTTTTGAAGTAGACTTAAGGGTCTACACCCCATGAATTTATGGAAATTTGTGGTATATGTTTGGGGGTCCGATCAGGACTCCCACTTGGGTGAATTTCGCTGCTGCGGAACAGGGGTGTGCCCTGTCTGCAAGGAATTCGGTATGCCGAAATCCTAGTAGATTAAGCCAGAACCCAGAGTTTTGGTAGACCGAAATTTCACGGTCGACCGAAACAGGGGGTTTTGGCATACCGAAAATTTTCGGTATACCGAAACAGGAAATTTCGGTATTCCAAATTGAAAATTCGGTATGCCATTTTTGCCCTGAACCTGGGATGTTAAAATGTGAATTTTGATGAATGTTAAGTTGTTTTAATGGAATGGTGGGTTTATATGAATGATGTTTCCCTATGTAATGACATGGAGGCATGTGAAACCCCAAACAAATGGATTTGGGTGTGGTTTTGGGTTTTAGACCCTATTAATAAATGAAAAGATGGTTTTATGTGGTTTTGGGCATGAGACCCAATTTATGACTTTAAGCATGGTTTTCATGGCTTGAGTTGGGCCCCCAGTAGAGGGTCAAGTGTTGCAAGGAAATAGAGTCCTGCAACAAAAAGAATGGAATGAAATGAAAAATGGTTTTGAAATGGAACATTGATAATGTGGTTGCCGAGCTCATAGCGGTGTAGGCTGAGCCTGGGTTTTTATACCTAGTTGTTCGGGTCACCGACGGTGTAGGCTGAGCCTGGGTCGTTGTACCTAGTTGTTCGGATCACCGAGCTCGTAGTGGTGTTGGCTGAGTTTGGGCTTTTGAGCCTAGATGTTTGGGTCACCGACGGTGTAGGTTGAGCCTGGGTCATTGGATCTAGTTGTTCGGGTCACCGACTGGGGCGTCAAACAGAAACGTATCGCCGTGCACTTATGAAAATGAAATTGAGGCCGGTTGGTTGGAGCGGTGACATCCCGCACGTGAAATTTCATCGCGGCAATGCAGGAAGGTAGGGGAAGGATGTCCTCGCCTGCTGCTTGTGTGCCTGGTTACCCCTGATCAAGGTAACAACAGTAATGAAAAGTGGAAATGAATAAAGAAAGTGAAATGTGTTTTGGTCAGGATTGGACTGATGAAATGGTCTTAAAATCCTGAAAAAAAATGGTGATGTTTTAACCAGTTGCCAGCCAATGTTTATGATTTGATTTTGAGCCCAATGGGGCATTGTGTTTTAGGCTGGATCTGGTCAGAAATGTGAATTTGAAAGTGTATTTTGGGAAGAAATCCCAAATATTAGAAATGGAAATGTT
>JAMKQA010057291.1:0-15103 GCA_024699735.1 Posidonia australis
GAGTAGTTAAGCTATTTATACGTACAAAATAAACTCCTTACATGCAATTTTTCATTCACCTGTAAAAACTGATATAAGTAAATCAAAAAGTGTTAATTCTCTATTCACCCCCCCTCTAGAGGAACTATTCGATCCTACAATGACAACACTCTTTCACGACCTCATGTACCAAGAAGTTGAGGTATACGCGTACGATATGATCACCAAGTCAAGAGAACCCGAAGAACATCTGACTTGCTTGAGAAAGCTGTTCAATTGTCTATGGAAGTATAAACTCTGACTCAACCCTAGTAAATGTGCATTCGGGTATCATTGGGAAAGCTCCTTAGATATATTATCAGTCAGAGAAGAATTAAGGTGGATCCCAGCAAAGCAAGAGCTATTATTACCCACAACAGGAAAAGAAGTCCAAGGGCTACTTGGGTGACTACAATACATCAGCCAATTCATTGCCCAGCTTATGTTGATCTGTGAACCAATTTCAAGCTCCTGAGGAAGAATGCCTTGATCGACTGGAGTGAGGAGTACCAAGTAGCTTTTGACAATATCAAACAACTTCTAGTGAGGCCTCCAATTTTGAATCCACGAGTACTAGGGCGGCCACTACTCCTATATTTGTCAGTGACACAGCATTCCATGGGTGTAGTCTTAGGATAGCACGATGAATCAGGTCGCAAGGAGCAAGCAATCTAGTATCTGAGCAAGAAGTTCAATGATTGTGAAGCTAAGTACACCACTTTCGAGAAAGTCTATCTATCCTTAGTCTGGGCCACATAGTGCCTGAGGCACTACATGATGGTGTATCCTGTCTTGCTCTTATGCTGACATGATCCAATGAAGTACCTGTTTCAAAAGTCGACTTTGGTAGGCAGGTGCGTCAAGTGGCAAGTGTTGTTGTCTCAGTATGATATCAGTTTTGTCACGTAGAAATCTATGAAAGAGCAGGTAGTAACAAACCACTTGGCAAAATTACCCTTGTCAAATTATCAGGCCTTGCAGACTCTGTTCCTAGATGAGGACATATTATTTGCCATGGATGACTTAGAGTCAGAGAAGCTCAAAAGTGAAAAGCAATGGCACCTCTATTTTGACGGGGTAGTCAACAAGAGAGGAATGGACATCAATGCAATGCTAGTAATGTTGCAAGGCCAGATGACCCCCTATGCTAGGAAGCTAAGCTTCAGGTGCACCAACAATGAGCCTTAATACAAGGCATGCATCCTCGGGTTCCAAGCTATGTTGGAACAGGGTGTGCACAAGCTGTAGGTTTATGGTGATGCCCTCCTAGTCATTTCACAGGTTAATGGCCTCTAAAAAACTAATGATCTGAAGTCGGTGCCATACCACAACTACCGCTTGAGACTCATGGCCGAATTCCAAGAAATCTGCTTCTCCTTCATGAGCAGAGCCAAGAATGCCTATGCAGACGTGTTAACAACTTTAGCATCGTGGCTCTCCATGTCAGAAAATCACACAATGGAAGTCTTTATGACTCAAGTAGATTAGCCAGTGCATTGCATGAGCATAGAAGAAGCAGACGCGACAAAAGAGCTCCCATGGTACCACGACATCAAGGTCTTCCTGGAGACAGGAGGCTTACCGTCAGGCACATCAGCTATAGATCAGAGAACCATGGCATACCTAGCATCCAAACATGCTCTTAGTGCAGGATGTCTGTATCATAGATCTTACAACCAGATGCTTCTGTGATATCTGAGCAAAAAGGAGGCCGATACTATAATGCTACAAGTCCATGCTGGGACATGTGGGCTGCACATGAATGGAATTTTGTTAGCCAAGAAAATCATGTTGCAAGGCTACTTTTGGTCAACCATGGAGGCAGACTATTGTTAATTTATTCAAAGATGCCATGCCTGCCAAATCCATGGGAACTTGATCCACTCTCCCCTACAGGAACTACACAACATGTCCTTGCCATGGCCTTTCTTCACCTAGGGGATCAATGTCATCAATGCCATCCATCTAGCAGCTTCAAATGGACACCGCTTCATCCTAGTAGCCATTGACTATTTTACTAAGTGGGTGGAAGCAACCTCCTAAAAGACAGTCACTGCCACCATGACAAAGAAGTTCCTTAGAAACAATATTATAGACCAACAGTGTCCCACACGCTATCATCTCAGACAATGGGAAGAACTTCACTGCCAAAAGAATCGAAGACTACTTGCAGAACATCTACATCAAGCATCACCAATCCTCTCCGTCTTGCCCGTAGATGAGTGGTGCGGTAGAGTCAGTCAACAAAAATCTTGTCAAGATACTGAAGAAAATGGCAGTGATTCACAGAGATTGGAATGAGATACTCCTGTACGCCTTGTGGGCTTACAAAACTGTTATCTGGACATCTACAAGGGCAACTCCTTATTTGCTCACGAACACATGCGTCCATCCTTCTTATCGCATTTTTTCTTCACGCATCCACAGATTTCTGGATCATCTTCATAGGCATAGCCCGATGAGGAAAATCAGAAGCACTGGCCTGTTGTGGATGGAGTTGTCGTATCCCCAACAAGTGCTATCCTAGTGTCCTAATGAGAGAGGGAGCCATCACCCACTGAGAGTCAGGCAAAGCATTCAAATTCTTTATGACCAAACACCCCTGGAGGGAGATAAATTGATAGGCTGAGAGAGAGTGTGAGCCCTAGAGAGACAAAAACTAGCCCTAGAGAGAGGCATGTAGGTTAGCTTCATCCCTAAGCCCTTAACTTGGAGAGGAGTAGAAGCCAGCCTGAGAAGCCTGCCCACATTCAGAAGGACTAGCCACCCCTCACAGCTCCCCACTATTATTAGATCAAGCCCAATTACCTCCAAAGCATGGGAAGAGTGAATCCACATGCCTATGAAGGAGAAAAGAAAAGTTATCTCAAAAGAGTGGGTGTGGAGCCCATGGAGTTTGACGTGGAGCCAGAATCTCATCACCACCAAATACAACATCACCATTCCCCACTAAGAGCCACCAACCACCTAGGCATTCGGGTAGAATCTACTGGGTTGAAGGGTATCTCCTTTTCCACATCAAGTAGGCAATAACGATCTTCCAAGGCTGAGGGCAATTATAACAACTTCCATGCGTCATACATTTTGAATAGTATTCATCACATCATCTACATAACCATGCATCGACTTTGCAAGGTTTGCTGGATTATTGCAAGGGGCATGTTAACTGCCTCTATAGTTATAAACTAGTGGAAGGATATCTTCGACTAGGGGCATGTTAGCTGCTTTCTAGTAAACCCTCTAGCATCCTCTACCAAGGGGCATGTTAGCTGTTCTCTAGCAAGACATCACTAGCCATCTTTGACTAGGAGCATGTCAGTTGCTTTCTAGTGAAATACTTCCAACACATCTTGCTTGATTAGAGACGAGTCAGCTACCCTCAAAGCCAAGCACTGGTTTGCCACTATCACTGCATGAGGAATAGGGTAGAAGATCAGAATAGACCAAAGTCAGTCAGGATTTGAGCAAGTAAAGAGAAAGCCAGAGTCGGCACCGCCGAGGCACATCAACTAAGCCCAATATGCCAGTTTCATGGACATGAGCTCTATATCCTGGAGTGCAACCATAACCCACCACTAAGCCCAGATCAGGGGAATGAATGCATATGCGTAGCCAATGAGCCAATTCCATCAACATGTTCAAGGAGTTTAGAGGATATAGTTGGAAGAACTCCAATAATGGACTTTGCTCGAATGCAACCTAGCAAAACTAGAACCAGGAGAGGACCTAGACTGGATGGTACTCAACTCCACTGGTCAAGCCCAGGACCACAATCAGGCACATGTTAGAATTGTTGAAAAACACAACAAATGGCTCAATAATAGATGGGATGATGCACCAGGCCACTTGATCATCAGTAAGACCTGCCAGGTGACCATAAAAATTACGGACGCTCAGGATGGTTAGAACATCGCCACTATCGCAGTAAGCCTTGAATGCAGATCTTTGTGGGCAAAGGACTTTGACTCCCATGTGAGCAGCTAGCCATACCTAATAAGCAGAGTGTCAGCAAAAGTTGTAAGGAATGGTGACAGAATCAAAGCCTGTTACTTGCACTAGAGCCCTGCAGCCATAGAAATGGCAACAGTGATGCAGAATCTGATCCAATCCCTAGTAGGTCTCCGGCAGAATGATAGGAGTTAGATCGATCTGCCGGGTAGCCATGGGCAATGCAATTTTAGCCACCTCAATCTGTATAGTGGTTCAACCGTGACTGAATATCAACTCCCCGAAAAAACGTGTGACAAATCCACGTAGCCACAGCTCATCTCGTAGTTCAGTCCACCTCTACATCATCTCACCAAAGAAGTCTAATTAGAGCATAGGAACAAAGCCATTCATGCTGACCAGCTGTAGCCTACACTCAACGGTACTAAGCCCAGTTAGTTGGCTCAGAATAGCTAGATGCCTATCATGGTGCATGAATGTCGAAGGGCCCAAGGTCAAGATCATCTCGATCTGACCAAAGTGGAGGACATGATGGGTCGGCTTCCAGAATTGAGTAGCCGTGCACAATAGATACCGACTCACCTCTAGTCGACCAACTTCAAGGAGCTTGGAGGAGATGCCCCATGAGCGAAGCCTCTCCCGGTCAGTAGTAGTCAGAGCCCTAACCCAAGATAGCAAAGTATTTGAGCAATGGGTAGGAGTCACCAGTGTGGGATATCCCTAGGCACATGAAATCAAGCAAGCAAGGACATTCCATGAGTCCATAGGCTGCAGTGGATTGAAAAGCATGAGAAATGAAGAGATCAAGCTCAGATCTACAAGCCTTGACGTAAAAGAGTCATAGCTGCTTACCATGGGGAGAAATCGTCAAAGAGGGAAGAGGAGGACCACTGATGCTCGTAAATGGCCAAGGGAGCCAAGAGAAATGGTTAGAGATTGAAGAGGAGGCCCCTGTGCACAGTAGGATGGTGGCTTGTCTAGGCACTCATAGCCCTACGCCCCTTTTTTATAAGCAATAGCCGAGTTGTCGGTCGTTCTGGCATTGTAAAGGACTACTGCTGATTGATAATGCAGATGGGATGCACGTGCCAGAAGTGTAGAAAATCATGGGATTTTCCCAAGCAGCATCTTATTTCATTAGCTAGCACTACTGGTGTAAGTTGATAGAAAGCAAAGAAACAAATAACAAGGCATCCACACAAAGGAACAACCAACATGCATATTTGTTCCAAAAAGGCTAATGGCATATCAAGCATCACCAGTCAACTGTCAAACATACAATCATCACATAATTGTTTTAAAGCTACAGGAGCTAGTACAAGATCAGAGAAACAATAAAGGAAATACCTAAAATCTTTAGTCTTCATCTGAGTCGTCTCCCTCGCCCCTCCAAGCAACAGCAATGACCTAGTAGTCGGCCCTACGACGCATCCCCCTGGAAGTCTGAGCAGAGGCAGCTCGTGCTCCAGAAACCAAGCTAGAGGCACCAACTGGGTCCTTATCCCTAGAAAGGTCCTCGTCGTCTAGGCCAAGGTTGAACTCGCCACTGCTGCAAGTAACTACCTTAGCCCTAGGACCTGCACCTTAAAAAGGCAAAAGAGGCAAGTTAGAATAGGCATATATATGGAAATAGTTAAATCTAAACAGTTATTCAAAAGGTTGGTTTTAACAGCTCACTGCCAAGAAAGCCTCCCAGCATGCCTGAAAGAAAAGCAAAAATTGTCAAATCTCGATAGGTGGCATTTGCAAAGTAAAGGGGCTAGTAACCTGCCAAACTAACAAAACAAAGTTTTAGCTTGGCTAGCTGAGCCGGCTCCCACTAGTCCTTGAACTAGTCTCTGAATCTCTGTAGATAGTAACAAGCGTCATGTCAGAATAGTATATGGTAAGAAACAAGTAATGTAGACGAGCTTGGTTGCAAGCAAAAGCAGTTACCTGGGCCTAATCATCTGAGTACCACATCTTCCTTTGGCTTTCCCTTAGCTCCTCGTCAAAGAGATAGGGCTTCTTAGCCTACCCAAACCAGACAAGATAGTCATTGTAGTCTACTGAGCGAAAAGTGTAGTAGCTCCGCTCGACGAACACCACAATAGTGATCAACCAGGCTATCTCCTGAATCGAGGCCTGGGACTCCATATCGTTCAGAGGAGGTAGTGGAATGCAGAACGCGTTCATGAATTGATGACGAACATGTCCAGGAAGATAGTATGCCGACCTTTTCAAGTAGTAGAACTTCACTTGCTTTCGGTAAAACACCCTAATGGAGTTTAGCAGGGCCTAATCTACTCGCTTGTACCGCTCGAATGGCCGCAGGTCCACCTAAAGCACAGAAACACAAAAATAGATGTCATAACTGTGGATCTTTAGAAAGCTTAATAGACAGAGCAAAAGCAACACTCACGTCATCTATGCTTAGTAAGTCCAGAAGGTAGTGGTATGCCTCGTAGTTGTGGACACCTGAGGCTTCCTGGTGGTCAACCTCGCACCACCATTTAGGCAGGGGTAGGAGGTCAAATCGGAGTCAGAAGAAATAGTGCCCCCTTTCCGCATGCTCCATCCACCAATACTGCAAAAACAATTGAGTCAGAAACCAAGCAGACACAATAGCAATTGCAAGAGAATTGAGCCAGGCAAAGAGTCAAAATTTATCATTAGTAGTGGACAAAGGCCTATGTGGGAATGCAAGTTCTTTTGGACCACGTCATCTAGCCTACAGAGAATGTAGGCAAAACTTACTCCACCCCAGTCATAACGGTCCAACTTATTTATATCAACAAGATATATCAGCCAATCAGCCAGAACACAATAACCAGAGGTGTCATAGAAAATCAGCCTACAAAGCTCAAGTAGGAAGTGATGCAAAACGAAGTTCGCCTCTCGTGATCCTGGGGCCGTGTCAGGCTAGATCTTTTTCCACTCCCGCAGCCAGTTGTAGTGGAAGTAGTAAGAATCACAGGTGAGGGTCAAACGCTCGTGCCCCAGCAAAGCAGGAACCTTGGAGAAGCCCTATGTAGCCTTCCCCATGATTGGCTCCCCGCCGAAGACCAGACCTTTCAGTAAGGCCCAGTGCTCAAGTTAGACCCCCATCTTGCTGAATAGGAGGTGAAAGGTGTGTGTCTCATAGCACCATCTCTCCATAAGGACCCAGAAGAACTGGTAATGCCCATGGATCACGTGGATCCATAGCAAGCTCCCAAAGGGAGTATGATGGAGCAGAAAGTTCCTCAGAAAGTTTGGCAAGCACCTGAAGTGGTCCAGTATGGGTACCTAAAGGCATCGCATAACTCGACCAGTGTCGCCTGTTTGTAAAACAAAAAAGGAAGCCAGATTAATAATTGAGTTACAACAGCTATGACCATGCCTGCCTGGGAATCTGGTGTGGAGTCACACCAGAGGGAGGAGGCCACAACCATGCTAGGATGGCGAACGCACAAGATAGGATAAAATGAAAAAATGGAGTCGCCACCTAGCCTTTTAAGGGAAAGATGAGGAAAACCACAAACAAACCACAAAAGGATGAATGCATATGATGCAAATGAAAAGGCCAAATGTCTGCAAACCAAAGGATGGGTAAGGATTCCTGTTATGCACACGGAAGGTATTAGGCATCCCCGTGTGCTCGAGAAACTCGATCTTTCTAGTCCGATTCGCTTACTAGATGTTGAATGGATGCATGCTAAGCCTAAATTGTGCTCTAATCATGCTAATATGAATGCCATGTCAAGACTAGATGGATGTGCAAGATGCATGCAAAAATTGCAAAGAAAACAACATGAAATAATAGAATAACGAAATATGAAAATGACAAAGAAAATCACATGAAATGACAATGTTTTTGAAGAAATGATCCAGGAAACCATACTGACATCAAGAGAATAAAAAATGTGATCAACCCAAATCATTAGAATCGTGGAAACGTCACAGAAGCCAAAATGGAAAAAATTGCAAAGAAGTCTGTGCAAAATGACTAAATGATGACATATGAAGAAAACCACATGAAATGACGATGTTTTTGGAGAAAATGGCCTAGAAAAATGTACTGACATCATGAGAATCGAAAATGTAATCGACCCAAATCATTAGTTACACTAAATAGAATTAGTTAATTCTAAAACTAACTATTGGGCCATATATCGACCCTAGTTAACATTTAATTTTAGAAATAACTACTGGGGTAACATTAGGCTTTGTATTGGGCCTAAAATTTGTTACACTCGTATTCCTATTGTTTAGTTTATGCATAATAGAGTCTTGACCGGCTATGGTCTGGGCTCATGGGATTTCATTGTCGCTATGATGGCTAAACAACATCCAACAACTGCTATTCTTGGCTCTGATATTTCATGTGAATTTTATCTAGTTTGTGTAGCATATCACTTACCATAATAATAATAGAGGTAACCTGTATTCCATTACTATTCCATTCCTCATTCTACTGAAAATCAACAATCTTTCTTTTTATATTTCCCATGGACTTCCTCTGTTGTTGCACGTGCAAGCCAACAAAACAAAATTTCCTCATTCTTCTTCTCCACTCACCCCTTCCTATTCTGCTAGTGTTGCCACCCACCACTCCCACTCTCATACCTTTTCTTGTTACACCAAATCCACCACTATGCTTCCATCCATACATCTATACCCCCTCCTTTCTTATCCTTCTTCTTTCATGCTTCCATCATGCTTCTTCCATCATTTGCTTTCCTCCTTCCTCCATCTCCTTCTTTGGCACATCTTCCTTAGGGATAGGGACTAGTGCAGTCGGAAACATTCCCGGGAGCTCAAGGGTGCATAGGCTTAGGGAATCACTATAACGTCCTAAATTTCCATAATAATTTAGAACAAATTAAATTACATGAAATTAAAAGCTAAACAGTAATATCTAACAACCAGGAACCTCTGTGTGCAACTACGAGACTTTAGACTATGTGCACTATACAGAAACCCACCTGCTCGCCTGCACATGCAACCCAAAACCACGAGAAACAAGCGTGACTGACAAAAGTCACCCAACACACATCCTACAAAACGGTGGAAAACAAAACTATAGTAATTTTCCTTTAAAACCATTTCACAAACATTTTCTCCAAATCTACCAAAAACCAACAACTTGGGCCCAACAAGCCAAAAACCACAAAGCAAACTCGGTGCACTGCACTTCCATGGTGAAGCTACCCAGTGTAGGAACGATCATCGTCCCATGAATCTCCCACTTGGAGAGCCCTCACAAAGTCAACCCCACCTAGGAAGGTAGTCTTGTCTCCCAAGATTCTATATGGGGCATGTGTCCCACTTACACTGACCTCTACAGGGTACGCGTCTTTATGACGTCCTCCACACAGTGTTCATGAGGGAGTCTCATACCTCCACACTTGGCAACACCTGAGCCTTAGTGCTCATAGCAATAGTAGGGGTATCATACCTCCCCATTATGCCACAAAACACCTCAACCCTAGCCTCAAAACAACAATTAAGGAGTCTCATACCTCCAAGACCCAACGAATCTCCTCCATAGGTATCTTGACCCCTAACCTCAACCAAGGAGGGGTGCCCGACCACCCAAGAATGTCGTCACATTCCCTAGTCCCGACGACCCGGTCCCACAGTCTCTCGGCCCGTACATAGAAAACTAGGAAAAACTATTTCCAAAATGGGCCATAATATTCCTTTGAAATTCAATTTCAAAACTATTTTATATCTTTGGAAAACTAATCGAAAATCTCCCCAAAATTGGCGCATCAGGTGTCTCACAAGACCACCACTAATGGCCCACAAAATCACCTTAAAAGGCCAGGTAAAACACCTTGAAGAAATCCATCATGAATCCATTTAAAAACAACAGCTTGGTTTGGTTCGGCATAATATTTTGGAATGGTCGACCAAATTAGGGCTCATGGCACCCAAATGGAAGACCAAAAACCAACCCGAACACCCAAAATTCCCTAATCTACTCAACTGAAACAGAACAGTCAATCGAAACAGGTCAATAGTCAACACCTAAGGGACATAATAGTAAATCGAATTGAGTTCGGTCGACCGAAACAGGCCCAAAGGGACTTTGAACACAGCAAAACGGCATGTTGAAATAATTCAGTACGATGCTTTCTAGAAACTAGAAAATGAGACCCAACTCTATCTGTCTCTTCTCCCCAAAATGGGAGTGAGGGGAGGACCTATAAAACACACCCCACAAAATGTAACTAAAACATAACTCGTAGACCCTCGAGTCTACTCCAAAACCACACAAACAAAATCACAATCCATTATGCATAGCTCTCGGAATAAAATCACAAAGCCCGAGAGCACTGAAAAACTGAAAACCAAACCAACCACATTTATTGCCATAAATGCTACCATAAATTCACAATAAATTCTAGGAATGTAAATTTAACTAGATTTCATGCAATCATAGTTTTTCTACCATTTTTCATGCATTCTAATTCAATGAGGTGAAGTGCGTACCTCAAAAATGATCTCCAGCAACCCAACTCTAGTCTTCGGCTATCTTCGGTGAGCTTGACCACCATAGGAGCTTCCTCGACCTTCAAAGCTCTGACCACATTGATGCCAAACCACACGGAGACCTCTACCTCTCTCACTCTCTCTCAGAGTCTCACTAGCGCATGGGGAAGGGAGGGGAAATAGGGGAGACAAGGAGAAAGGGAGAGGTGGGGAAGGAGAAGGTGTGAGGGGGTGGAGAAGGAAGTGGGGTGGAGGAGGAGTGAAGGGGAGTGTGCACTCAAGGGAGGAGGAGAAGGAAGAAGGAGAGGAGAGATGAGCGGTAAGCAGGGGGAGAAGAGGTGTGTGGACGAAGCCTTTGCCATGCACCTCCTACACACATGGGAGGAAGTAGCTGCACGTATGCCCAACAACCATGCATGCCCCCCACCCACACATCCCTGCATGAGCACAACCACCAAACACCCAACACGAGGCCAACTACGAGCCTCACCAATCGGACCTCAAACACGAGCCCACACATGGACTCACAAGCATAGTGTCACACAAACAGTGCCAATCACCCACAGTGCCAACCATGCACTGGAAATGCAAAACATAAGCTGGCCCACGAGGTCCAAGTCTAAAACCACAAAATCACACAAATGGGCAATAGGCCTCGGAACAGTAACACCCACTTGGAAATAAATTCATTAAAAATAAATAATTACAAAAAGAATTTACTGGTGTTACAATCATAGAGGAAGCAACAAAAAAAGAGATCTACTCATCGATGGTAGTGGAAGTAGTGGGGCCTAGGGAAGCGAAAAACAAACGTTGGAAGTCGAGGTTGCATGGGTTCAAGGGGGGGTCATAGAGGAAGTAGCAAAAAAGATTTGCTCAGGCGATGAGTAAGCCGCTATTCTTTCTTGAGTTTTTTAGCTGATTTGGTGTTGATTCTTGGATTTCTCCAAAAATTTTGCTTTTTTTTGTTGATCCCTTGTCTTTTCTTGATATTTCGATTCTATTGACCTTTATTGTTGATATTGTGTTTTTCAGTTAATTCGTTGATAATTTTTTGAGGTTTGTTATAATATTTTGTTTCTTTTGGTGCTTCTTATGACATTTCACTTCCATGTGGCTTTTGTTGTTGATTTTGTGCTTTTTTTAGTTGCTTTGTTGAAAGCTACAAGGGAGAAGAAGAGGAAATTGTGCTCAGTAGAAATGTGCATACCCTGTGTCTTGCAGTTACCGTGCCAAATATGGACGACGAGCTGATAGGAGATAGGGAGACATAGACAACCAGTGTGTTGGCAAGGTGTGACCATGCTAGTGGCTGCTCATGCGAGGTGCAGCCATGCTAGTTGCTGCTCATGCAAGGTGTGACCATGCTAGTGGCTGCTCATGCTAGTGGCCATGTGCACGAACCGAAAAGGTCATGACAAAAAGGTGAATCTACGAAAGGATCTTGACTTGAAAACACCAAGGCAAAAGCAAAACGATAAGGATAAGGAAAACAGACTCTCCACCTAGTCTATTAAAGATTGAAAGGCGAGGAAAATTGAATGTAAGAAAATACGATAAAAACAATGCAAATGCAGTGCAAAAGTGAATGATCCATGCCTAATGGATGTGACACATAGGTCATTGTGTGCCAAAGAAAAGGTAAGGATTCATATTATGCATGGATAAGGTATTAGGCACCTCCATACACTTGACAAATTGGTCTTTCTTGGCTAAATCGTTCATATATGCAGCCAATGTAGATGTATGCTTGCACCAAATGCATGCGTAAAGATGGATGCTCAATGCTATGCCAATGTGAATGAAACATGTGGGGCAGAAAACCATGCAATCTATTGCCAAGCCACACTATACATGTTCTAAACCAAGGCACTCTCACATAGGAATTGCGTCGATACAATCCATCAATGAAGTACATAATATTATTGTGCCTAGTTCTTAGAACTCCATATAGTAAGCAATAATGCTTTAATGGATACAAACCAAAAGCCAACATGCACATAATCATGTGATGCTAAATGCCATGCAAAAGTACGAGTAAAATATGTAGGAAAATAGATTTGAATCATAGGAATCAAAGCCAAGCGAGAAAACCATGCAAAACAAAGCTTGGCTCTGTTGTCTATGCTCTGGACTAGGGCATTGTGCATAGGGTATTTGTGCCAACTAATTATGCCTACAGATTGTGCCCCAAGCACTCTGTAACAGACAACAAGTTTCATAACAGTAATGGCGGATTAAGGTGATTTGAAATGCAAGCTTAACAACCGAGGAAGAATGCAGGGACATCAACTAACATTCCTAATAATTAACAACCCAACTAGGATGATTACATGCTCATCCCCAACTCCCATGCTCATTAATGGGTTCAGTTGGCATCCACAATCATAGAACCAAACTGTGAGCTTTGGGATCCCATTTCGATGTCTTCGGCAAGTGGAGACAGCAAAAGGGGAGAAGAAAATGTAATGCTAATGCCAAGGACAACAAGCACGACCCCTCCCTATTCTTATTGGGTCAAATTGGAGCTCTCAGGTTTGTTTGGCCATGGGTGAGGCCGTGAGTACGAGTAGCTCATCTGGAGTGCACTAGAGGATGGAGGAGAAGAAGAAAAATGCGGGATGCACGGAGATGAGTCACAGCCTATGCTCAACGGCCAACGGCCTCACACAGACGATGAACCCATCATTGAAAATTGAAATGGTGCAACACTAAGAAGAAACTAATGAAAACCTAGTTAGAAATGATGCAAATAGAGGGAAACAAAATTGAGTCACATAGGAAAAGATTCAATTATGCTGGGATAACGAATGTTTACCTGTGTGGTGGCTTGGCTGTCCCTCCTGGTATTAAGACTTGTGATAGCTCTTGGGTGGCTCCGGATGTGACGATCATATGTTGGTAAGGCTGGGAATCAGAGGGGATGCACGGCTACAACGGGCAATTGCTCTCTAGTTCACTCATAGTCAGTGCTAGGTCCATGGAAGGAAAGCTCTCTCTCTTCTATCAAGGCTGGGAGTTGTGCTATGGAATCCCTAGTCCAAAGTGGTGTGGTCCTACTCCCTATGAGCTGTAGTGCTAGGAGCTTAAAAGCTAGAGCAACCAAGAGTCTTAGCCACTCTCCATTAGTGAAGGTTTCATACATGAAAGGCATGCAAATTGTAACCGTTATGGATGAGTGATTGGGATTCAATTAGATGGGGTGGATGGGATTTTTAATCTTGGATGAGGGCTTCATGGTCCAACCATATCAGAGTATATGCCTAGATAGTTGGTGGCCTATGAGAAGCAAGAAAACTGATGTCTATTAGGTAAATGAATAGACCTATCCTTTGCTGAAATCAACTAATACAGGGCACTATACGTCAGGTAGTTGTGCCAGTACATTGTGCCATGTAGTTGCGCCTGATATATTATAAGACCCATATTTGATTGCATGCACCACCAATGGGAATTGGGCTTGTGTTTAAGGATTGGTTTATGTGCTGAATAAGTTTCATGAGCAGTGTATCAGTTCGGGAAAGGGATTAGACCTGTCATGCCCAAGACAAGTTCTTCCGATGGAGTTTGTTGACATGTACCCTTAAAATTGAAGTGTCTACAGATGTCCATCCCTAAGCGAGGTCAAGGGAATCAAGACCAATACTCAGGATTGACAAGGCATCCCAACTGAAGCCTGTGGGCGGATGGAGTTGTTGTTGGTGCTGAGTCATTTATTTGTCGGATACACAGAAAGCCATAACTCGTTGTCGAAATGCAAATGTAGATGCTAAAACGATGCTGAAATGCCTATGAATGTGTGAAAATAGTGCTAAAATGTGAAATCCAATGCAAATGTAATGCTATGATGCAAAAGCACGTGCGAATGCAATGTCAAGATGTAAATATGGGTGATGTGTGCTAATGCGTGTGAATTGTGTGTGATTGTTATGTGCTGGTGTAGATAGGGCATGATGAATGCTAATGCTGGTGCATACTGAGCTCCACTTGGGATATGCGTGGCTTTGCGCGATGATTATGTTGATTCTACTACTGTGTGGATAATGCTGATGCAAATTATGCGATGGGGATGTTGGTATGCTATGCTGATTATGGCATGCTAGACATGCAATGCTAATGTGCTGATGCTCGATTGAGACGTTGTGACGATGTCCGACCAAATACGACATTAGCCTAATGCAGATGTAGATGCTGATCTAGCATAGGTGAGAATGCTGGTGCAATGCGATGGAATGTGTTGCAATGCGATGCAATAGGATGTGATGCGATGCAATGAGATGTGATACAATATGATGCTGTGACCATGCCAGCTAAATGGAACTGCGCTCCCCACATGATTGAACCGCATGGGAGTCGGTAGGGCCACAGCAAGTCCGGTGATTCCGAGGATGAGAAAAATGATTCGAGAACATCGGGAAACGATATGAAAGTAAAAACGTGGAGTCGCCACCTAGTCTATTTAAAACGGGAAGACGAGGAAAACCGTATCGGAAAGTCAAAACTCGAAATCGAATGCAAAATAAGATGACTCATGCTGTGACCATGCCGGTGGAACCACTGGGGCGCGGTTCACCAAAACCTGACTCCAGTGTGCGGGAACACACTGGGAGGTCCGATACAGTCACGGCGAAAATGGTGAATCCGGAGGAAGAGACAAGGCTCGGAAACACCAAAGGGA
>JAMKQA010057292.1:0-13192 GCA_024699735.1 Posidonia australis
CAGTGTTGAGAATAAAGGCTTTGAAAAAGCATGAGATTTTAAAAGTAAAGAAAAGAAAAGGTTTGAAAGGCATTGCTTTACGAGTTTTGAGAATTGCACATAAAGGTTTTGAAAATGATGCTTTCTAGCAAGGTTTTCTGTGCTTTTAGTGTTGTTTTGGGGCGCGTACTGGGTGACATTTCTATCACTCACGCGTGTGCTTTCCTGTTTCAGGTGTTAGGGTGTTGGAGCTGTTCTAGTCTGGTGCATCTGTTCGAGCCACGTTTGCCGCACACAGGTTTGGGTAGTTAGCTTTATTTGTTTATTATTGCTGCTTAGTTGCTTTTATTTGCATTTGGGTAGTTCTCGTACTGTTATGTAGCACTGGGGTGTTACATCCATCTAGTCTTGTCATGACATACATATTAGCATGATTAGAGCATGATCTAGGTTTAGCAAACATCCATCTAGTCTTTAGCAAGCAATTAGACTAGAAAGACCGAGTTTCTCGGGCGTACGAGAGTGCCTAACACCTTTCTCGTGCGTAATAAGAATCCTTACCCATCCTCTGGTTAGTAGACATTCAGCCTTCACATCTGCACTTTAGGCATTCATCTTTTTTATGGTTTTCCTCGTCTTTCCCTTAAAAGACTAGTTGGCGACTCCTTTTCTTTTTTCTTTTTTCTTTCCTTGCGCCTTCGCCATCTTGGCATGGCTGTGATCTCCTTCCCTCTGGCACGACTCTGCGCCGAGATCCCCGGGTTGGCACAGTCACACTAATATAAAAAAAAACTATGACTTGATTGTGAGGTAACGACTTAGGGTCGGGTCGTTATTGTTTTTAATCTTTTTATATTTTTTTCCTAGTAGTTGTGTTGTTGTGGTATTGTAGCAATTGATTCATCTTCATTAAACAACAAATGGCAAAGAGGTTTGTATCCGTGCATATCCAGTGGTATGTGCAATGTGTTTTATTTAAATTGTTTTTTGTTTATTTAGTTTTCTCTTTTTTATTTATGTTTAGTTATATTTTACAAATAGTAATGGACAAGTATTTGATTAAAGGACCAAAAAAAGAACTTTTAAACAATATCAGTTGGAAACAAACCCATTAATAATGAGACACCTTCTTTGAGTTTCAAAAAAATATCTCTAAAATTTAATCCAGAAGAATTAATTCCTGATCCTGGTTTGAGACCACTGATAGTCAATTATGATGTGAATGAGCATGTAAAATTAGACGTGCATATATTAGTAAACCTCCTTGTCAACCAAAACATCATGCATTTCCATACACAGGCTTTGGTGGGAAGCATCGTCGTTTCAATAGTACTTGGTTTAATAAATATGAGGAATGTGTAGAGAAGGATGTTGCATTTTGTTTATATTGCTATCTCTTTCTTGAAACTGTTGTTGATCTAGCTTTTGTAACATGATGATTTACATACCAAAAAGATCAAAAAAGATTATATAACCATCAAGGTTTACATGATAGTCACCATAATGTTGCTAAAAAAAAGTGTATTTCTTTGAAAACTAAAAGGCAACAAATTACAGTATAATTTTCTAGACAATCAAATGAATTTCGAAAAGAATATCGTGCTTGTTTGCAAGCATCTGTAGATTGTATTTGGTTTTTTTACGCCAAAGTTTATCTTTTTGAGGTCATGATGAATCTAATGAATCAAGGAACTTTCTTAAACTTTTAAAATTCTTAGCAGATCATAATGAAGACATTAAGAAAATTGTGTTGAAAAATACTCTAGAAAATTTAATGCTTACTACCCTTCAATTCAAAAAGATATTGTTAATACTATTGCAAGTGAAACTATTGAGGAGATTATGAAAGATATTGCTGAGTGGTTTGGTTACTATTCTAGTGGATGAGTTTCGAGATATATCTATAAAGGAACAAATGGTTTTGATATTACAATACATTAGTAGGAAAGGAAAGATCATTAAGTCTTTCCTTAGTTAAGTGCATGCTAGCAACACATTAACTTTATCTCTTAAGTTGGCAATTGATAGCTTATTTTCCACGTTTGGTTTAAGCATTCACAATTTGCGTGGTCAAGGATATGATGGTGCTAACAATATGAAGGGGGAATTTAATGGACAATGATTATGTAAGAAAATTTTTATGCTTTCTATATTCATAGTTTCGCTCATCAACTATAATTGATACTTGTAACAGTTACAAATAATCATATAGAGATGGCTTCATTATTTGATTCGATTTCCATTGTAATGAATTGTGTTGGAGAATCTTGTAAGCGTCGTAATACTTTCTGTGCAAAAGAAGTTGAAAAAGTTGCTAAGGTACTTGAATCAAGAGAAATTAAAAGTAGTAGTAGAAGAAATCAAGAACTTCGTATGAAAAGAGCTGGTGACACGATGAGATCTCATTATGGTACTTTAGTTAATTTATCTCTCATATTCTCTTTTATGGTAGAAGTTCTTAAAATCCTTAGAATTGATAGTGAATTAACAAAAACAAAAACATAAGTTAACACATTTATTAATCTTATTCTGACATTTGATTTTGTGTTTCTCTTACTTTTGATGAAAAATCTCTTACGAGTAACATGTGAATTGTCTAAGGCACTACAGCGAAAAGACCAAGATATTGTGAATGCAATAAAATTAATTACACTATTCAAGTTGCAACTTAACTTTATGAGAAGTAATGATAGTACATAGGAATCTTTTCTTGGTGTAGTTATGTTATTTTTTAAGAAACATAACATTGAAGTCAAATGTATAGATGACATTTGTTAAGAACTAGAGAGAGTACATCGAGGTCAAAAAGAGAAAACAAATTTACATAAATTTCTAGTTGAGATTTTTAATACAATGATTGATTTGTTGATAAATGAGTTCAATAATCGTTTCAATGAGAGGAATACAGAGTTATTATTATGTATTACTTGTCTCGATCTAAGTAATGGATTTGGTTCCTTCAATAAAAAAAGTTAATACAACTTGCTTAATTTTATCTTTCTAATTTCTTTCATAGAGATACTGAAAGGCTTGAAAACCAACTTAATACCTATATTTTGGATGTTCATGAGATCCTAAAATTGAAGTTTGTCAAAGGTATTAGTGGTCTTACTCAAAAACTTGTGGAGTTAAAGCGAGATTGTATATATTTTTTACTCAAAAACTTGTGGAGTTAAAATGATTTTTAATTGCTTACATTGAACATGATATAGTCAATTAAATTAACAATGAGACAATAATAAAATGCTTTTAGTATATACGTCGATGTCAAGAAACTCTATGATTCAGGTAATGATATTTTAATAATATTTAAATTTCAATATTTTATTATATTTATTTTAAAAAATTTATTATTTATATAATTATACCCCACCTTAAAAAAATCCTAGATCCGCCACTGACTAGCTTGGTTACTCACCGTGCTTGGTTACTGGTAAAACATGAAAGCTATGATGTTTTCTATATCAGTAACCAACTTTCGCTAGGATCCATTATCATGGTAATGATGACCACCATGGGATTCTTAAAATTAGTTTAGATTCAATTTGAGGGACAACTATGTTTCTGTGTTCAAGGTACGATGTACTAGAACAGCATCAGTAACTGCAGCATTTTTGTTATCTACTTTCAATTCCATGGTGAAAGGTTCTATTATTACAATAGAGTGACTTCAGGAGTACTGAATGTCCTACCTGAAGCACATTTATGATACCAATCGAACAAGAGATATAACTTATATACGTGTACAGAGCTACAGCCAACGAAGATGTGTTGGCATCTGAACACTCAAGGAATCAGAAAGCATGGCACGTAAAGCAACCACTCAACGATCTCATCTGGCCAGTCCTGTGGGAAAATATGGCTCTTTTCGTAGTTGTAACATCCTGAGAGGCCTTGCATGGGACAGCAGCCACCACGTTGCGCGTCGCCTCTGCTAGTCTTTGAGCTCTCTTGAGCTTCCTTAAGATCTTCTCCATAGAAGAGGCCCTCTTCTTCTCAAGCTTCATCTGGTGAGATGTAGTGATCAGAAGTCAGTCAATAGAATTTTGAACAGAGTATGAAAGAGTAATAGAGGCATCCAGAGATATCTATCAGGATGCTAGTCGTGCAAATGCAAGGGGGATAAGCGCTTCTATCCGAAAAATTTACAGCAGCAGAATACAGTGAAGGTCATGAGTTCATATCTGTGCACCTCTAATTTTCGGATAGCTGCCTCAGCTTTCGTTTTCTGCAAGTTCTCCCATGCTGTGATCTTGGCCTCTTCTCTGTTTAGCCTGTGAAATTATTGAAGTACATTCCAAAAACCATATAACGAAGTTTTAGTAGTACATTAACTTTAGAAAACTAGCTCTGGGTAGCAAGATCAAAAATATATGTGAATAAGACATTGGTTGGTTTGTGAAGCATCATTCATATAATGTCGAGAATGCAGAGAAGACCAACAAGCAGTTTTTTTTTTACCTCAATAACCATGATTACATTATATTTTTTATTTAAACGGATAGCAATTCAAAATAGAGTAGCTAAATAAATGAAAAGATATTATGATTTTTTATTATGATTTTTGTCTTGTTCTTTGTGTCTTTTTTTAAGTAAGCCCCTCCTGTTTTTCTTATCGATTCCATTCAATAAATTCATCACAGATTCATGCCTACTTGGAAGATATTGTGAATCATATGCTACCAATTTGAAAAAAAACTTCCCAACAGATTTATTGTCATTGAATTAGGATTTGTGCGTTTGAAGTAAAAAAAAGCAAGGAATGATAGCCACAACTTACTTTGCTACGCATTTGACTGTCTCGGTAGATTCCCAGGCTGAAGTCCTTGAGTCCATGGTTTTTTTCTTCCATCCTATGATGCTCGTTGAGTCTTTATCCATGCCTCTGATTATGTGCTTCTTAGACCACCTACTTATCGTGACACGATTGTCGACATGTACATCCCTGACCTCAAATTCCAAGGAGTGACTTTGTGGCTGTGGAATTGCTTTGGATGTCCGTGGAGAAGAAGGGAAAGAAATAGGCTTCTCCCTTGGACAAGAATGATCACTAGAGATGGGACTCGTCTGTGTGGCCATGTCCTTCGTTGAAACCACAGGTAAGACTGGGAAGGCATCCTTTGTGCTGTCACTGTTTTCATCTGCATATTGAATCAAGAACAAAGAGCTACTACAGAAGAAAGGAAGAGTACAAATGATGAACTTTATTCTCTTAGAGTGAATTGAGAGTGAAAATAGTTCATCGATGAAGAACATTGATAAATTTTGTATGTTTTATAAGAATTATGAAATATGTTGATCATCCTATATCTTTTGTAATCATGAAGGACATCATGCAACTCCTCTAATAAATTTATCAATGAAAACGAAATCCAGCTTTAGATGACAGCTGAAAGTGAATTCTGATAACCAATTCAAGGCAGTGCATTCAGAGGGTTAAAAAAACTGTAGGAATGCCCACAAGTCCACAATCAACACTGCTTTAGGAACTCTATGTTGCATGTAGGCACTCTATTCTTAGCAGAATGTAAAGCAAATGTTGTAAAAAAAATTCATGGTAGCCACTTAATCTAAGGGTCCCAAAAGTTTGTAATTTCAGTAATTGTCAACACTGAAACTAAACCCTAAAATTAATGGTGAACTGAACTCCAAAAATTGTAAACTTAGAAACATATCGTAAACAATAGCGTGGATTATATGGTGTTTGATCCATTTTTCATAGAAAAATTTTTAAAGACAGATAAAAATGGCTGTAGGTCACCAGCAGCTACATTTTTGCCCATTTTGAATGAAGAAAAAAATTGTTCATTATATTAAGCTTTTTTCTTTCTATTCCCAAATTGGTGTGCATCACTATGACACAGCCCTGATAAGATTCATCACGTCAATGGAAAAATGTTCGCAACAATAGAAAACTTTACAACAGAGGAAAAAACAATGGGTAGGCTTCGAAAAATAGTTCCAGTGCGGTCGACCGCACCCGATCCGGATCCGGACGTGGTGCGGTCGACCTGATAAAAATCCTATTAAAAAAAAGGGGCACATCATAGATCAATCATAAAGGATGCCGCTAGTTTTGTGCTTTATTGTATGTATACATGTATCAAATTGAACACATGGAATGCAGCAGCAAGCACTCTCCCCAGATCAGCACCAGATTGAACACAGAGACTACTTGAAATCGATACACAGACATAAAGATCTATAGGAAACGAGAAATCAAATAAGAAAGATACCTTGAGAACTAGGCAAAGAAGACGAATCCAACAGCTCCGACCACCCATGCATGCTTGCCGATCGCACTATACAATGGTCTGATTGTGTTGCAGAAGAGCAAGACCTCCCTCCACCATCGCCTCCTCCTCCTCCTCTTCCAATGCTACCATGGCCACAACACCCGTGGTCTGCCACAAGCGCCCCAGTCATCAAAGGAGAGCTTGCCACAGAATTCCGAAGTACCGGAGGCGAAGCCACTGCATAAGATCCAGTCCCAGCTGGGCTTCCCAGAGGACCACTCTTAGACTTCGGTCGTCTACGATGCGATGGCACTGTCTGGTTCTTGACGCCGACGCCATCACCGGACACCGGGCTGAGGATCCACTTCTCCGCGTCCTCCCACTTCGACGGCAACGTCCTGCCGTTGCCGAAAGGCACGAACAGTGACTTGCTACCACTTCCATACCTTCTACCCGGGGTGCTCACCGGCAACGGCACCCGCTCCGAGCTCCATCCTTTCTCGTAATACCCAACTGCTGCTCCATGGCTGTGCCTGTAGATTGGAGCGCCGGGGCTTGGGAACGTGCCTGATTTGGATACTGTATAGCTCTTCTTCATGCTGCGTCCGGCGATGTAGGACAGTGGGGATGATACAGAAGCATCACTTCCTTGGCTGCCGAAGTCAAGGGAAATAGGCCGCCTTCTTTTCTCTGGCAATGGGTCTTCCTCAGATATGCAGTGCCTGTTCTGGCATTCTGAAGGGAAAAAATGTCGACCATGATGAATTGATGATATTATTATATGGGTAGAGGTTAAAAACTGCAGAAGAGTAGAAATAAACCAAATTCAGAGAAAAGCTTCCTCTACCTTTAAGGGCCAAAGAAAAAGAGTGCCTCTCTGGATTCAGAAGAGTTAGGTTTTCTTCGTCTTGTTGCCCTTCCTTTGCTATTTGTTCTGCCACTGCCAGTTGAAAAGATTGGAGCTTTATGGTCTTACTTCAGCAAATGTTTTGGAACCAAGGAGAAAAAGAGGAGAGAGAGCAGTGACAACTTTGCATCACTGTGAAACATGTAAATGAAGAAAGACCGAAGGAAGTAGACAGAGAACTTGGTGTGCAGAGCGACATGAGCAGTACCTTTAGAATTAGTGTGCGTGCCTGTGACAGCAGAAGAGGACAGATGATCCAGCTCTGGCACTGGACCATTGCTGCAGCCGCGTCCCGCCAAATCCTGCATCATATCAACGGAAACAAACAGGTCACATTCCCGTTTTTCTTTTTCACCTCAACGTTCGACTAATGTACATCAATTGGAATGGGAAAGAAAGCGTAGGACTTTTACGCATCAATGATCGAAAGATGGAAATAAAGTGATGTGGTTAGGAGTTTGGCGTACGGAGGAGGAACGTGTGGAGAGGAGGCGGCCGGAGGCGGAGAAGTGCTCGCTGCTGTCGTCGATGACGGAGGAGAACGGATTGCTTTCGCCGTTGTAGTTGTTGTTGCTGTTGGGGGTGGTTCTTCCGTCGAGGAATGTCATGACTGTTTCGGGCCTATCCTCGTCCTGAGGTCCGTCTCTTCTTCCTTTCTTCTTAGTCATCCCCCTTGGAACAGTGCTGTGGGTGTGGTGGTGATGTTGCTTCTTCCTTGGTTCCGGCACCGGGATGTCTACCTTCACTCGTTCGTCTTGCATCGGATAGACTCCTTCGCTAAAACATGTCCAGAGATGTAGCTTTCCTTCCCTCCTATTTGTCTTCTCGCCATGACCCACGAGTATACATCGTGGAAGAAGAAGGAGAAGAGGAGATGACAGGGAGCTAGGTGGTATTTCTATACATACATACTGTAGCGTATATCATAACAGTTAGGAGGCTGGTGGTAGGGTCATATCTGGTAAATGAAATGTTGATTTTTATTTTTTCCTTTTGAGAGCAGTTGATGGTAAGGAATTTGGAATTTATTCACAGGAAGTTTATCTAAAGTGCTACCGTTCACCGGAGCGTACGACAGAGATTTTTTTAATTATTTTTTTTTTCAATTTTCAGTTATTCACGATTTTTTCTTTGTTTCAATTATTTTATATGTTTTTTCAATAATTTCCGTTATTTATTTCTCTTTTTCTCTTTTTTCTTAATTTAATTTAATTTTTTTCTTATGCGTCCCACGGCCAATGTGTCTAGACGCTGTGGAAAATCTACGTATGTTTGCTTGTATGCGGAAGAAGAAACTAACGAAACTGTAAACAGAGAGAGAAGTCAATACAACCTTCAAAATTGATCAAAAAGAAAGTAGTATATATATTGGTTTGAAAGGTTGTATTCTGTGCACTTGATCAAGTGATTTCTCTGATTTTCAACATGATTCAAGTATGTTTCTATTTATATTATATTTTGTGATGATTTGTTAATATCATAAAATAAGATTTTATTATAGAAAATTTGAATGTTTTTTGATCTTAAATTTTCAACAAGTGGTATTAAAATAATCATGTCATTTCATCATGAAATATTATATTTTTGATACCATACATGCTAGAAATTAACGAATTATTGTTTTCTTAGATTGTTTTATGCATGAACAACTTAAAAATCATGATCTTATCCATCAAAATTGAGTAAAATTTTGCTAGCAAAAAATAAAAAGATTATCACTTGTGAAAACGCGTGGAAGTGTTTACATGTGAATTTTTTTTTCACGCGTGAACATTTTACGTGTGAATTATTTCACACCTAAACAACTCTACAGCATTTACGTGTGAATTTTACGCGTAAACATAGACGTCTATTTTTGGGCTCACCCAATTGCTTTAATTAGTCCTTGTAGTTTACGTGTAAACGTTTGCTTGACCAATGAAAAACTAATTGAATAAATAAATGTACTGTAAAACGTTCAAGTATTGTACACTTGGCCCACTCAATTGCTTACTTTAATATTACTTGACCAATATTAAAGTATTGTATAGATACACGTTTACGTGTAATTGAATAAATAAATGGATTAATGAACATTTGGATTCATTTCATTTGAGAAACAATACTTTAATTAAAGTACATAGCATGCATTAAATGTTAGTCCATGATATATGGAATTAAATAAAAAATTTATTAGTAATTAAATATAAATTATATTATATTCTAAGACTAGATTAATTGAAACAACACCCTGCCAAAGTGAAATCTCTTACCTAAATAGAGTATTTAGGATAGAAAATATCTGTATATTTGGTATTCATACAGATAATAAATCAGTTCAAAGGAAAGTTACTATTTAACCAAATACCAAGTACACCTGTGGTAATAAATACGTGATAATTTGTAACATCTGTGCCTGACTTTTCCATTTATTATAAAACCATGAAATTTCTTGTAATTATTGGTGTGTAGTTTATTAATGATAAATCTAGATTGTGTTTGTTGGCTATGGTCTCTCCCTGTGTTTTGTGCCCCTGGTTTCTCCTTTGTGGTGTGACTTCTTTGGCTTGTGGGTCTGTTGTGCAATTGGGACCCAAGTTTGGGGGTGAGACCCATTTGAGGTTGGACTTGGTCAAAGGAGCCCAACCCCCATGTGACTTGAGCCGCCCGTTCTTCCCCGTGACCACGAACCTGTCCTCCTACTCGTAAGGCTTGGCAGGGCTGCTCGTTCCGTCCCTTCGACGGTAGGGTGGCTGGCAACGGATCGGCAGAATTCATGGGGATGGCAAGCACGACGGTGGCTTTTAAGGGAGGTGTGCTGCATGGGGGAGGAGCGGAGAAACCAAAGAAAGGGCGAGAGGGAGTGCGAAGGCTGAGGAAAGGTCGCGCGTCGGAGGAGATTGAGCGAGTGTGGGGGAAGGCTGGTGCCGTGCACCGCCGGAGCTTGAGGACACGCGAGGCTCATCGAAGCCAGGTACGTGTTCCTCCTTCTGCTTCCTTTCCTCGGTTGAGGCATGTTAGGTTAAAGGAGAAATCATGGATAATCATGTTAAAAATCATGCAAAAATAGAGAAATTGTTTAGAATGTGATGAATGACATGTTCATGTTGATGTCTTGTTGATCCATGAGTTTGTTGTGGGGGTTTCTTGTAGATGTTCTTGAAGCATGCTACAGTGACGGTATTCAAGCTTGATGCCTTTGTGATTTTTGATAGAACAGTATGCTTAACGGTTTTATGATCGGATTGAGGGGTTTTGAAGTAGACTTGGAGGTCTACACTCCATATTTTATTGGTAATTTTCATGGTATTTTTGATAGGTTCGATCCTTACTCTCACTTTGGGGAGAAGAAGCGGCGGAGGTCGGGGAGATTTCTGCAATCGCAGGAATTCGGTATGCCGAAATGCACCTAGGTGGTTCCCTGAACCACTGATTCGGACGACCGAAGCATTTCGGTCGACCGAATCAAGGGGTTTCGGATGACCAGATGATTTCGGTCGACCGATCTGACAGGGGATTGATAAACCTGTCAGGGATTCGGAATAAAATTCGGTATGCCGAATTAGGACCCTGAGCTATTTTGAGGAAGTGTTTAGAAAATGATGATAAATATGGATAAATACAAGATAAATGTATTAAATGCATGGAAATGACTTGTAAGATGATGCTTGCAAATATGTTGTTTTTATGATGTCTTCCATGAGATATTGAAACATGGCTTATGTGTATGAATGTGGACCCATGTGAGGGGTGATTGCATGGTACAAAGACCATGAAAGAATGTGTGGGTTTAAAGACCACAGGTAATGAATTGATGCATAATGCATGTGATTTGCAAAGAGTTTTATGAATGGAAAATGGTTTTGATAAATGTTTTGAAAAGATAAATTGCATATGATTTTAAAGAGATTAAAGGAAATTGTAGGGACCACAATGACACCAGGACTTGCCGACGAGGTAGTGAGACCTCTAGAGATGTCGGGGACGTGTCCTTGGTTGTAGTTGCAGAGTTTGCGGTCCGGGGTAGGAGCCTCGAGACTGTGGTGGTACTGTAGGACCCGGGGTATGAGAGACCCGGACTACCCTCAGTGCTGGTGCTGGACGGGTTTGGGGTTAGAGTCCCCAGGTGCTCGGGCACCAGGGCGTCCCTAGGACGCACTCCGTGCTTGTACCAGTGAAGGTACATTTTGAGGCTGCGGCTGGGGCGGTTGAACTCCAGCGCGGGGTGATTCACCGCAGCACTGCAGTGTGGGTGTGGTGACATGGAATCCTCACCAGCTGCTTGTAGCCAGATCGATCGCCTGTGGCCAGGGTGATGCGACCAGTTTTGGAATGGAAAATTGTGGATTTGTGTGTGGACTAGTTCCTAGCCCGGATTTGTGATAAGTTGTGTTAATGGTTTTAAATGATGTTTTGGGCTAGGAAACTAGATGAAGTGATTTACTTCTCCTGTGTTGAATACAAAGATTTATGAACGAGCATGAGATTTTGAAAGAAAAGAAAGTTTGAAATGCCATTGTTTTTCAAAGTTTTTTTCTAATTAAATATGCGGTTTTGGCAATGGTGGTTTTTCTGGTAATGTTTTTCGTGAGTTTTAGCGTTGTTTTTGGGACGCGTACTAGGTGACATTCCTGTCACTCATGCGTGTTTTCCTTGTCCCCTTTTGTTTCAGGTGCTCAGGTGTAGGAGCAGTCTAGTCTGGTGCATCTTTTCGAGCCACGTTTGCCGCACACAGGTCTGGGTAATTAGCTTTATTTATTTATTTAGATTCTTTTAGCTACTCTTGGGTAGTTCTTGTACTATTGTGTAGCACCGGGGTGTTATAGAGTGGTATCAGAGCCTAGGTTCACTAAGTGCACCAGCTTAGGGTGTCCGGCATTATGGCTTTAGCTAGACTGCTCAATTTGTAAGGGGATCATAGCACCTGATTTGTTTGTTGCTTGCTTGTTTGTTGGCTTGTGGTGGCAGCAAGATGCCGCCTAGAGGTCAGGGCAGAGGCAGAGGAGTTGAGTCATATGATGTAGGGTTTTGCCTAGACTTTCGGCAAGAATAACACTGATGGGACCAAAGCAGACCCCTGGCTTAAGCAATTCCTTCGTTTGAGCCCGCCTACTTTTGATGGTAGGGGCAAGCCAGAAGAATGTGAGGCCTGGCTGCTTGAGATTGAGAAGGTCTTGGAAGGCTTGGAGTGCCTAGCTGAGAAGTGGGTTCGTTTGGCTACCTTTCAGTATAAGGGAGACGCAGACCAGTGGTGGAGAGCCACCCGTCGTATGAAATTCCCTAACGTTGACCTGCTGATGATATCGTGGGAGGAGTTCAGAGAAGCCTTCTACGAGAAGTACTTCCCCGTGTATGAACGAGATCGATTGGACAGGGAGTTTAGAAACTTGAAGCAGGGTAGCATGTCTGTAGCCGAATATGAGGCGGCCTTCACCAAGTTGGAACAGTTCTCGCAGGCATTTGACACTAAGCAGCACAGAGCCAAGAAATTCATGGAGGGACTGACTCCAGCACTCAGATCGAGGGTCTTAGGCTACGAGTACCCCACTTTGGCTAGAGCCGTGGAGTGGGCGGCCCGTTATAAGGAGGATCGCAGACTGTTCCTGGAAGATCACCCCAAGGGTAAGGGGAAGGCGTTTGCTCCACAATCTTTCACTTTTGGGAGGCAGAGCTCAGGCAGTTCTAGGAGCTCTTGGAGGAAGAGGAAGGAGCGCGCCGAGTCTGTTGCTGGGGGAGAAGCTGGATTCAGTCAAGCTGGTTCAAGCAGTGGCCCAGAAAAGAAGAAAGCTTGTTATATCTGCGGGCGCCCGGGGCATGTGGCAGCGCAATGTTACCATCAACAACGGAATCCTGAGAAGATGGTCTGCTACAATTGTGGGAAGCCTTGGCACATTCAGCGAAACTGTCCTTAATAGGCAAAGCCAGCTGGGGACACGCCCCGTCAGCTAACTAAAGGGTGAGTGTTCTCCATATCTGCTCCGGATGCTGGTCCATCGGGGGATGTTGTAGAGGGTAAGGATTAGAGATATGTTGTATTGTATCCTTTCCCTTTATGTACTACTATATCTGGTACTCTCCCTATGTGTGACTA
>JAMKQA010057293.1:0-13000 GCA_024699735.1 Posidonia australis
TATGATGTTTCCTTCTTGAAATATAAGAAATGAAAAGATCCTTGTTGCTTTGGAAGGACCAAGGGTGCTTTAGGATGCAAGGAAAAGCTCCAGAACACAAGTATAGATCGCTGGGTGGAAGGAGGAATTCGTGCAAAAAGTTCGCTCAGTGCAGATCTGTTTCTCAGATTTCAACACAGGAATTCACTCCCAAGAAAGTTGTTCTTCAAATGGTTTCTATGGGGGTCCTTTTATAGGGATCTATGGACAGGTAACTCATGAGAAACAAAGAGACTTCCAAACGAAAAGCCTTGAATATTTGTTGGCACATTCGTTTGCAAGAGTAACAGCCCGGAAGATGGAATGTCTGCAGTCGCAGCTTGGAAATGGCTGGACACCTGCTTGGTGAGCTAGTGATGTGCGCCTGCTTGGTGAGCCAATGATGTGCGCCTGGAAGGTGCACCTATGAGGTGCGCCTGGTTGGTGCACCAACTAAGCTCACAGAATCTCTGATTGGGGCTCTGGCTTGCTAATAGGTTTGGGGCTTGGTTTAAGGGCTGATCACATCCAAAGCGACATAAGGATACTCATCTCCGGGTCACCTCAAAATCGGGGTGTCTACAGAGGTGCCTATAAGAAGACCAGATTGACTGTGACCATCTTGAAGCATCATCAGAGACAGGGTTTTGAACAGATATATTCAGTTGAAACTTCTGCCTTAACCCGAATAAGTGTGTCTTCAGTGTATCATTAGGGAAACTTCTGGGATACATCATCAGTCAGATGGGAATAGGGGAGGATCCTAACAAGGCCTAGGCCTTCAACGATATGCCTCCTCCCACCATAGAAAAGGAAGTTTGAGGGTAGCTAGGGCATTTACAATACATCAGTTGGTTTATTGCCTAGCTTACGTCGATTTTTGAGCCAATTTTCAAACTCCAAAGGAAGAATGTCCAGATCCATTGGAGGTAAGAGTGTCAAGAGGCCTTTGACAAGATTAAACAGCTCTTGGTAAGGCCACTAGTCTTAGTTCCCCTAACACTAGGACGTCCTCTGTTTCTTTACGTGTCAGTCACAATGCATTCCATGGGCACAATCCTGGGTTAGGACGACAAGTCAAGTCACAAGGAGAAAGCCATTTATTACTTGAGTAAAAAGTTCAAAGGTTATGAAGACAAGTACTCAGCAATCGAGAAGGTCTGCTTATCTCTCGTCTGGGCCACACGACACCTTATACATTTTATGATGGCGTATCCTATCCTGCTTTTATGCCGACATGACCCTATAAAGTACTTGTTCCAGAAGCCAGCGTTAGGAGGTAGGTGTGTCATGTGGCAAGTACTTTTATCTCAATATGATATTACCTTTGTCAGTTAGAAATCTATGAAAGGTCAGGTTGTGGTAGACCATTTGGCAAAATTACCTTTACTAGAATATTAACCCTTGTAGACTCAGTTCCCTGATGAATATATATTATTTGCCATGGATGAAATTGAGCTAGAAGAGCCTAGTGATATGAAGCAATGGCACCTCTACATCGATGACGTAGTTAACAAGCAAGGTATGCACATCAGTGCAGTGCTAGCAACCTTACAGGGCCAGTTGATCCCACTTGCTCAGAAGTTGACCTTCGTGTGCACCAAAAATGTGGCAGAATATGAGGCATGCATTCTAAGACTCCATGCTACATTAGAGCATGGTGTGTGGAAGTTACATGTGCACCGCAATGCCATGAAGTTATCTCGCAAGTTAATGGCAGTTGGAAAATGAAAATTTAAAGCTTGTGTCATACCACACCCACCTCCTAATACTTATGGTAGATTTCAAGAAAATACACTTCTCCTTTATGAACAGAGACAAGAATGCCTATGCCGATGCATTAGCCACTCTTGTAGCTTGGTTATCCATACTAGAAGATTATGTAGTAGATGTGTCAGTTGCTTGTACAGATCAACCAACATACTGCATGAGCCTAGAAGAAGCATATTCCTTGGAGGGGCTCCCACAGTATCATGACATCACAGTCTTCCTAGAGATTGGTAGTCATCAACCAGGCGCATCAGCCATAGATAGAAAGACCATGGTCCGATTGGCATCAAAATATGTGCTAGAGGGCTAAACATCTGTACAGAAGGTCCTACAACCAGATGCTTCAACGCGATTTGAACAAGAGAGAGGTTGTTGCAGTAATGCTATAGATACATGCCGGAACATATGGACCGCATATGAATGAGGTGCTTTTAGCCAAGAAGATAATGTTGCAATGTTAGTTCTGATCAACCATGGACGCTGACTACTGTCAATTTGTGCAAATATGTCATAATTATCAGATCCATGAAAACTTTATTCATGCAGCCTTACAACAACTCCATAGTATGTCATCTCCCTAACCGTTCTCCACCTAGGGAATTGATGTCATTGGCGCGATCCACCGAGTAGCCTCTAATGGACACCATTATATCCTGATAGCCATTGATTATTTCACCAAGAGGGTAAAGGTCGCCTCCTACAAAATGGTTACTACTTCAATCACAGAAAAGTTTATTAGGACAAACATTATTGCCTTGTATGGGGTCCCACACGGGATCATCTTCGATAATGAAAGTAATTTCACAGCAAAAAGTGTCGAGGATTTCCTAGAGAGTCTCCATATCAAGCACCACTGATCTTGAGCATACCGTCCACAAATGAACGAAGTGATGAAGTCTGTCAACAAGAATTTAACCAAAATCTTAAAGAAAATTGCGGAGACATACAAGGATTGGCATGATAAGCTCTCATATGTAATGTAGGCCTACAAGATATCAGTCCAAACCTTAACCGGGGCAACCCCATACTCACTAGTATACGGCATGGAGGCGGTTCTACCAATCGAGGTGGGGATACCTTCACTCAGGATCTTGAGGGAGGTAGAATTGGATGAAGTATAGTGGATTGAAGATCACTGTGTTCAGTTAATCCTGATAGATAAGTACAGGTTGCAGGCCATGCACCACGCATATTGTTACCGAAAAAGGATGACTAAAGCCTATCAAAAGAAATTCCGACCATGAAGATTCATGCCTGGAGACCTAGTATTGCAAGCTATACATCTCCCTAATAATCGTGGCAAATCAGACCTAATTGCCATAGACCATATGTAATCAAATAGGTCTTCTCTGGTGGTGCAATAATCCTAGCAGATATGGACCACGTTGAGCTTTCAAAGCCAGTCAATATATGCTATCTAAAGAAATACTATCAGTAGCTGAAGGCTGAGTCCTTACCCTACGATGCTGTTACATTACAATATCCACATTGTTTTGTGTCCATATAGTCTTAAGTTCTAACACATGCTCATTTAATTCTCATCCAACATCAACAATATAAATAGTAATCATCATTGGCATCATCTACATTAATCATTGCCTGATGACAAAAAAACAAAATAAGCCAGCCTATGTAAGGAAAGTGTGGTACCTCCTCAAGTAGAAACTATCTAGACAACCTAGTGAGTGAGGGAGCCACCATTGATTATGAGATAAAGCCAGGGGCATGTCAACTGCTCTTAGTGGTCAAAGCCTTCAATGCCAAACCAAGGATATGTCAACTGCCTTCTGGGGGGACATGAGGATGGACATAATGCTCACAAAAGATGTCAATCAAGTGAGAAGGAATTCTCAATATGCAAACTTCCTTAAGCATTCTTACAAGTAAAAGAGTTATCCATAAACATAGGGGTTTCCCGAAGCTTTCGAGTGTGAGCGAGCACTCAATTAGCTCTTTGTGATAGCTGATCAGAGACTTGAGTAGATGATTAGTTTTCTCAAATCGATCCAACAGCAACAGCCGACAGATGAAGCTGAATGGGCCGAAAGCGTTAGATAGATCAGAATGACCACAGACACTGGCCTTCTTTTCACCAGACCACTATGCAAACATTTTCGGAAAAGCAAGAGTGATAGAATAACCATGGTCATAAAGGCAATTACACATAATCAGATTTATTCAAGCTAAAAGCAAATGTCTTGTAGGTGAAGACAAAGTAGCTAAACTATACATCTGCGCTGTTTTACGCCTTCTTTGAGCTACCCACATCTGAAAATAGAGGAGGACCAGGTGTAATCTCGCAAATAGGCCATGTCTCCTCAACCTCAGCCTCATACTCAATAGTGTACCCGTCACCCTCCATGATAGCAATCTGGTTGGAGCAGATGCAACCACGTAGTAGTCGAGAAAGCATCGTAGTCATGGCAAACAAGCTGAGTGGGTATAGCTGATAGCAGTCTGGCATCAGGCTCTTAATGAAGGAATCTTAGCAGTAACTAAAATGACACATCACATGGATCAAATGATACCCTACTCCTTTGGTAAGTTCTGGTACGATCAGTCACATGTCGCTATCATTGAAGAAAACAATTAAGAGATCTGCAATAGATGGGATGATGTGCCAAGTCGTTTGGTCTTCAGTTATACTTTCTAATCTCTCGTATGCCGCCTTGACAAAGAGAATGGTTCGAGAGTGCCCACTACGACAATATGCTTCAAAGGCAGAGCACTGGGGACACAGAACTTCAACTCCCAGATAAGCAGCTAACCAAACCTGTTACAGGGGTGATAACAATTGTTACTTAGCAAAAAATACAGGAGACACTAGTTACAGAATAAGTTGTACCTGCACCAAAGCATCACAATCATAGAAATGCCATCAACAGCATAGAGACTGATCCATAGCCCAGTATGTCTCAGCTAGAATGACTAAAGCTAAGTCAATTTGGCGTGTCATAATAGCTAGAGCATTCTCGGCTATCTCAATGCCCACAATCATTCTACAATGGCTGAATATCAATTCCCCAAGGAAGCGAACGACGAAGCCTTGAAGCCACAGATCATTACTAAGTGCCTCCAGCCTTCTAGCAACCTCGTAGAAGAACTCCAATCATAGCATGGGTGATTGCCCGTCTTTGCAAATTAGGTGTTGTCCACATATACCGGTGGATAGACCAGTTACAGAATAAGTTGTAGCTACACCAAAGCACCAAAATAGTAGAAATGCCGGTAGCAGCATAGAGACCAATCCATAGCCCAGTATGTCTTAGCCAGAATGACCAGAGCTAAGTCAATTTGGCGTGTCACGACTGCTAGAGCAATCTCGACTACCTCGATGCCCACAGTCATTCTACAATGGCTGAATATCAATTCCCCAAGGAAGTAGACGATGAAGCCTCGAAGCCAGAGCTCATTACTAAGTGCCTCCAGCCTTCTAGCAACCTCGTCAAAGTACTCCAATCATAGCATGGGTGATTGCCTATCTTTGCAAATTAGGTGTTGTCCATATATACCAATGGACAAAACAGTTAGCTGGCATAGAATAGAGGCGTAGTTGTCCCTCTGCATAAAAATAGTGGGCCCCAAGAGTTTAGACAAGCAACATATTCTACATACCTCTTCCAGAGTTGGAGTCAATTCCACTTGCCCAAAACGGAATACATGGAAGGCTGGTTTCCAAAAACAGGCTGCGGCGAACAAGAAGTATCGGTTGACCTCAACTTCAGCAATACCCAGAAGTTTAGTAGAGTTCCCCCAAACCTGGAGTCTGTCCTAGTCTTCAGCAATCAGCATGTTGATCCAGCCATGGAGGACTGTTGAGTAGTGAACTAGTGTGACCATGGTTGGGAATCCCTATATACTGGCCAAAGGTTAAGACTAAAAAGAAAAGGGTAGGAGTTATAATGGAAAAGCAAGGAATGGAAGAATGAATGCAATAAGAGCATACCATTCTTATCTTGCAGAAAAGTGGAGAAACGAGTCTCAAAATCTTTTTGATGCTTATGCAGGAAAAGAGGAAGGCTAGTGATTAAATAGATATGAGAAGGAATATTGTCGTTGCTATGGTAAGTAGAGCAGGGGAAAGAGTGGTGAACTAGTTGTTGAGAAGGTAGGTGAGGAGCTAAGGGCATGAGTGGGTCATGAAGGATTGCACACTACCAATTGCCTAAATTATGAACTGTCAAGTGGTTTTTCCTGGTGATATCTATTGACGAATATCACTAGTGGATAAAGCTCATGGAGTTTCATAGAGAAAATACATCACGGATATTGCAAACAGATACAGTTGACGATTTCTGTAAGCGGAAATAGTTGGCGAAAATATGTCGCGCATATTACCGACGAGAATTGTTGGCAAAAAAAGCAACAGTTCAAAATTTAGTGTAGTTTGCTTAGGTGACATGCCTAACTTTCGCAAGGGTCTTCAAAAACCTGTGAAGCAAATTGCAACATGTCTCATACATACAAACACACACATTTGACAAGCCAAAACAATTTGAGAGCATTAAAATGGAATTTCATCACATTTTACAGTTGTTTTTCATGAGAATTGAGAGTTTAAATACAATAGAAAATTTCTAAAGAAAGGGAAAAGCCAAGCTAATCCTCCTAAGAGCTGTGCTCCTCGTTTGACTCTATAATGGCACCAATCCTGGCAGTAGTGGTACCAGCAGTCCTTAGAAACTTGCGTCCTATCCTCCAAGAGACCCTGGTAGAGGTAGCTCAGATGTGCGATGGACCAGTTGCAGAGGTAGCCGTGTCCTCCTTTCCAAAAACATCTTGGGGATCAAAGTCCACAGATTATTCTTTGTTAGTATCCAGGTTAAGCCTCCTCTCAACCCCACTACCTTGCAAAGGAAAACAGGCAGCTTGTTAATATAGTGTTATTAATAAACAGAATTGGATTGCTGTTAAAAGTAAACAAGTACCTCAAGCATCACCTACCAGCGGACTTCCTACAAAAGAGACAGTAACATAGAGTTAATACAATTTACAAGGTCCAGTCTCTAATCGAAGCAAGGATCACTTACCTCCCAGTGCTTCATTTCTCGATAGAAGGCTGCAAAATTGTCCTCGAAACCCTATTCAGAAAAGTTCTATGTCAGAAAATGTGGTGAATCTTAAAAAGTACTAAACATGCTAAGGCACTTACCTAGGCCCACTCTGTGCCAAACTACATGCCACGCTGGCTCTCCTACAGGTCGACGTCAAACAGATATGGTTTGCCAACACAGTGAAACCACTCAAAATAATCCTCATATGCGACCACATGTAGAATATGCCGACTTCGAGTAGTCGCAGCCTCGACAATAAGATACTTTGCTATAACCAAGGAGACAAGCTTCGAGCCCATGTCAGTAGGAGGAAAGGTAGGAATGTAGAATTCATCCGTGATCTAGTGACGCACTCGTCTCAGTAGATAGTACACAGAATGTTAGTGTGACACCTAGGCTTGATTATCCATTTTAATGGTAAACCATATAATTAATTGTAATATAGCATAAATAGTTTATTAATAGATAACCTTTTGTTCCTTGTGATTGTGAAGATTTGGATGGCTTACTGTGCACTTGGTTGTGATTTGGGACCAATGTGGAGTCCGGTTTGAGGATACACAGTCGCCTCGATTTGTGTGTCTGTCTTTTCTTCTTTTTCTTTCCTTCTTTCTCTCTCTCTCTCACGAGCCACACCGTCGCCATCTTCATCTTCCCTTCCCCGACCCGTGCCACGACGAGATGGTAGTCTGTACCTCCCCGTCTCTTCTGATACGATGGGCGGTCGACGCAATGTGGGAGGAGGACGAGATAAAGTGGGGTGGAGGCAGGTGGAAGAGGAGGAACGGAGATGCAAGAGAAAAAAGGGAAAGGAATGAAGGTGCATGAGCCAGAGGAGTGTCGAGCCATGGTCCACTGGTAGGGAGAAGGCTTTGCCGGGATAAGGAGAGGCCAACCGCAATTGGGGGAAGCTCGCCGAAGGAGGTACGCGACTCCTCTTCTCCTCCATTCTCTTATTATAACCTGATATGTTAAATGTATGAAAATAGAGATAAATGCATGTAAAATCGTAGAAAAATAGTAGAATTGATGAGAATGTGTTGAATAACACGAATATGTAGATATCATGTTGTTACGATGGAAATTGTTAGGATTATACGAGAATTTGGGATGTAAGCTACAGTAGATGTTAATGAGCTTCACCCCTTTGTGATTTTCGTATGAATTGCATAGTTAATGGATAGATGAATGGTTTGAGAGGTTTTGAAGTAAACTCTAGGCTCTACACCTGATGATTTATTGGTATTTTGTGATGCTTGTTTAAGGGGTCTGCTAAAGGATCAAACTTCTGACGAATGTGTTGGCTGGAACAGGGGAGGTGCCCTGATTGCGGGCAATTCGACATGCCGTACTGGATTCGGCATACCGAATTCCTGTCAGTTTAAGTTAGGATACCTGGTTTTGATTGGCCGAAATCATCCGATCGACTAAAACAGAGAGTTTTGGTATACCAAAAATGTTCGGTATACCAAATAAGGGATTTTCGGTATATCGAACCTGGTTTTGGTCTATCGATGTTGCCCTGGCCTATATATATATATAAATGTGAACATAAAATGGAAATAAAGGTTTTAATTAGATAATAAGCGTGTGTTAATGGTGTTTTCCCCATGTAAATGTCATGAAGGAATATGGGACCCAAATAAGTAAATTGGGGAATGGTTTTGAGTTTAAAACCCTAAAAATGGATAAAAGTGATTAACATGTGGTTTTTGGGCATGAGACTCGATTTTATTGTTTTAAAACATGATTTTCAGTGCATTTGAGTTGGGACCCTAGTAGAGAGTCATGTATTGCATGGAAAAGATTTCTGCAACGAAAAGAATGAAATAAAAATGGTTTTGAAAAGGAAAACTTAAAGAGTTTTGAAGATAAAACACAAGTAAGGTGTTAAGAAACCATGGGAGTTGGTGTTGACAATGTGGTAGGAGTATGAGGCTCTAATGAAACCAATTGTCAGATACCACTGTGGTTGCCAAGCTTGAGACGGTGTAGACTAAGCGTAGGTGTTCGGGACACGGAGCTCGTGACGGTGTAGACTGTGCCTAGGAGTATAAAACCTTGGTGTCTGAGTCATCGATGGTGTAGGCTAAGCTTGAGTTATTGAACCAAATTGTTCGGATCACCAATGGGACGTCAGATAAAGATGTATCCTCGTGCTTATGAAGTGAAATTGAGGCCAGTTGGCAGGAGCGGTGTCATCCCACATGAGGAATTTCACCACAACTGTGCAAAAAGGTAGGGAATATGATGTCCTCACCTACTACTTGTGTGCCTAGTTACCCCTGATCAAGGTAACATTAATAAAAAAAAGTTGAAATGAATAAGTAAGTGTGTGGTTTTGTGAAAAAGAAAGAAATTTGGTTTGGTTAAGATTGAACTTGTGAATGGTCCTAAAATCCTAGAAATGAATATGAATTGTGTTTTAACCAGTTACCAGTCAATGTTTGTGATTTTGGTTTTGAGCCTAAGAAGCATGGTGTTTTAGACTAGATCTAGTCAAAAATGTGGATTTCTCAGAATATGAGAAAGGTTTTGAAAAAGTATACAAGAGAGAAAAGAAGAGTTTTGGGAAAGATATGATTTTGGAGACAATTTCCAAATATTTAAAAAAAGGAAAGGAAAGTGAATCTTGAGAAAAGCATAGTTTTGGGAACAGATTCCCAAGTAATTTTAAAGGAAAAAGGAAATAATGTTTTAAAACTGGATTTTCAAAAGAAAATCAAGTTTTATAAATTAAAAGTTGTGTTTTTTAACACTTTTGTTGGATTTTGTTGCTTGTGTATTTAGGACGCGTACTGGATGACTTAGATGTCACTCACGCATGCTTTGTTTGGTTTTCCAGTGCAGATCGTGTGCAGTCGAGTTCTGATGCCGAAGTAGGAGCTTCTAGCTGCACATCGTTTCCTGGAGGTGAGCTTGAATTACAGTTATTTAATTTTACTGTAATCAGTGTAATTTTACTTATGATACTGTAATCTTGGTAATGTACTCGAGATCGAGGCGTTACAGCTGGTGGTAGTAAAACCTAATCTGCCGATGGGTCAACTCTCGAGCGAAGTTGAAGGATACCCAATCATACCCCATATATCGATCAAAAGGACTAAGATTCACCTGCAAGATAAACAGGAGCAGATGCTAGATGATAGGTAGTACTCAAGAATTCATAGTATTAAATAATAGAAAAATAACAACAATAAATCAAGCAAAGAATAGAAAAATGGAACTAATGTCCTCAATACTCAACAGATCCGAAAGATATCTATACGCCTCATAAGAAAATACGCTAAAGGCGACCCAATGGTCTGGCTCACACCACTGGCAAGGTAGAGGCAGTATCTCCCGTCGAAGGAAGTAGCAATAATGCTCCTTGAAGACATGCTCCACAGACCAGTACTGCAATAACAAAGAGTTAGAACAGTTCATATGATAATAGAGGCAAATTTTAAAAATAGAAAAGAAATAAGCTACTTATAGTCAAAAGGGGATAGAGGCCTATGTATGAATGGTGATTCCTCTAAACCACCAAGTCTAGGCCTCTAATAAGGTGGGCATAGCTCGCTCTGCCCTAGTTATAGTAGCCAAGCTGGCTCAGGTCTACTATGTACATTAGCCAGTCAATGTGGATGCAGTGGCCAAAGGTATCACAGAGAAGTAAGTAAAACAACTCCAGAAGAAAGTGACGGAGAACGAAGTCCACCTCAGCCGAACTAGGAGTAGGATCTAGCTAGAAAAGATGCCACTGGCACAACCACTAAAGAGTGAAGTTGAACATGAACCTTTTGGCAGTAGGTGGGTCTCGCCTGAGCAACGTCGAGACCTAAAAGAAATCCTAGTTAGCCTTCCCAGTGATGGGCTCCACTCCGAAGCGTGGTCCGATCAACAAAACCCAATGCTCCGACAAGATTCTCAGCTCGCCAAAAGGAAAGTAGAAAGTGTACGCCTCATACCTCCATCACTCTACAAGGGTCCAAAAGAATTAGTAGTGCTTGTGGATTACTGGTATCTGCAGGAAGTGGCCAAAAGGAGACTCGTGAAGTAGGAAATGTTGAAGAAAGGTTAGAAATCTCTGGAAATGCTTGAGCATAGGAAGCCAATGACATCGCATGATCTGATTGGCGTCTCCCATCTGTCAAGACAAAAAAACAAAAGAGAAGGTCAAATCATTAGTCAGGCAGTAAGTACAATTAAAATGAAATAGGGAGGGAGACAGTTATCTAGAAAGCGGACCTCTCACTGATGTGATAAGGATCCAAAAGCCAACCCCTAAAGTTGACTAATTCCTGCACATACCAAAAAATGGTTACAACTCATATTATTTGAATTATGAAATTTCAGAGCAAGTATTTGAAACAACTTTACCTCCTTAGGGATCACAGGCTCTGAAGCACATTGGCTAGCTTGAGAAGCCCATGAACCGAAAGCGCAAGACCATGAATCGGAAGCACAGGAATGTGAGCCAGAAGTGTGAAATTACGAGCCAATGGCACAAGACTATGAGGCAAAGGCATATAACCGTGAATCGAAAATGTGGGACTGGAAGCATGGAGTGAAGCTCTAGCTTTGAGTATGGGAATTTGATGCTCCTAGCGACCGAGAGCCAGTAGCTAAGCTCTGACCTGTAGTCCAAGCCTAGGATCTCTCAATCGAGCTGAGACTAAGGATCCGAGAGCTAGAGGCGCTCTGAGCCACCTGAGTGCCATCTCCGCTTCTACCCTCTAAATCAGCCTATAGACAGAGGAGTTAAAATAATTAAAACGGCAATATTAAAAGCAAAGATAAATGTGCAGTATTAACCAGAGACAGTTAAAGCTGCCTGGCATATCAGAAATTACTATTACATTACAGAGATTTCCAATGGACATCAAAACATGATAGATTGACCAAATGATAAAATTTAAGCACTTGACGCACAAAAACCCTAGGCAAATCATTGTTACACACACTCAGATTACAAGATACATTGCAAGATTCATGTGGGGAAAACACATTATACAAAGCATAACAGGGCAAAGCGTAAGCATAAGTAGATATAAAAGTTCAAGGTTAGCCATGGTTCTACAAAACTTCATTTTGATTAAACCAAATGAAGGAATGTCAAGGAGTAGTTACAATAGATCAAGCCAAATCACATGAAAAGTCATCTCATGTAACACCCCCGTGCTACACAATAGTACAAGAACAACCCAAAAGAACAAAAACACAACTAAGTAGCAATATTAAATAAATAAAGCTAACTACCAAGACCTGTGTGCGACAAATGTGGCTCGAACAGATGCACCAGAGTAGACTGCTCCCACACCCCAGCACCTGAAGACAAGGGGACAAGAAACACGCGTGAGTGACAAGAATGCCACCCAGCACGTGCCCCAAAAACAGTGCTAAAGCCAAAGAAAACCATTGCTAAACAATAAACCATTTCCAAAACCACATGTTTAATCAGAAAACATGGAAAACAATGGTATTTCAAATTCTCTTTTCTTTTCGTTCAAAACCTCATGCTCTTTCATAAACCTTTATTCTCAACACTGGAGAAACAAATCAATTCACTTAGTTTCCTAGCCCAAAACATCATTTAAAAACCATAGGCACAATTTGCCTCAAACCGGGCTAGGAACTAGTCCACACACACAAAACCACATTTTCCATTCTAAAACTGGTCGCATCACCTTGGCCACAGGCGATCGACCTGGCCTCAAGCAGTTGGTGAGGATTCCATGTCACCACACCACACTGCAGTGCCGTGGTGAACCACCCCGTACTGGAGTTCAATCGCCCCGGCCGCAGCCTCAAAATGTACCCTCACTGGTACAAGCACGGAGTACATCCTAGGGATGCCCTGGTGCCCGAGTAACTGGGGACTCTAACCCCAGCCCTGTACAGCACCGACACTGAGGGTAGTCCAAGTCTATCATACCCCAGGACCAACAGTACCACCGCAGTCTCGAGGCTCCTACCCTGGACCGCTCACTCGGCAACCACAACCAAGGACATGTCACCGACATCTCTAGAGGTCTCACTACCTCGTCGGCTAGTCCTGGTTCCATTGTGGTTCCTACCAATCTCATTCATTTCTTTAAAACCATATGCAAGTTTCTCTTTGCAAAACATTCACAAAAACCTCTTTTCATTCATAAAAATCCTTTACAAAACACATG
>JAMKQA010057294.1:0-11756 GCA_024699735.1 Posidonia australis
GATTGCTTTCTTTCTGTTTTCCTTGTTTTGTATTCAGTTCCAGGCTGAATCTGGTAGGCCGATTGCACCTTGCTCCTTCGTGAGAATCTTGTGCATCAACCCATGATCTAGTGGCCTGACTGGATCCTGCACTTTTCATATAGCTCAAATAGGTTGGAACCTGTGTGAGGCCATTGGCCCTTGAGCACAGGGTCCATTTGCATTTGCATCTCATGTGCTTTAGATGCGTGTTTTCCTGAGTTTTACTGAATGTTTTCTGCAGCATGTTTTTCAGAGTGCATCCTCTGATGTTTTGCTTTGTATGGCTTTTTGTTTTGCCTCTGCATATTTTACTGGCCCACCTAGACGCACATAGTTGGCGCTCCAGACTGACGCACCAGTCTGGCGCACCAAACAGGCGCAGTGTCCTGTTTTCAGTAGCACACAACATGATTTTTCAGCTGTCTTGCTTGCTTTCTCGACCCGATTTGCTTCTGGGTTTTCATCTGATTTTCTTCCTCGATGCATTAGGAAGGCACATCTTTGTTTTCAGCAGTTTTCCTACATCTTAGCTTGCATTTAGGCATATAGCAAGCAATGATGAGAAATCACTCAAGATGATACAACTTTGATTATGTTTACGCAATATCTTTGCATTACACACTTGACCCGAAATAAAGAGTGATACTTCTGATCATTAAGACACACCCCCTACACATCATGCACCTATATTCTAGACACCACTTATAAGCATAGCATGGCACATCACCCTCGGGCATACAGCAAAAGGCTGAAAGGCCGACATTCATTTGCCAAAGAGAAATCATTAGAAGACCGATTCGTCGGGCGTGCGAGGGTGCCTAACACCTTCCTCGCACGTAACAGGGATCCTTACCCGCAATTCTGATTTTACGCAGCCCTTTTTATTTTGTTTGCATGATTCTTCATGTGTTTTATGGTTTTCCTCGTCTTCCATAATAGACTAGGTGGCGACTCCTGCATCTTTGCATTTTTCCCTTTTCTTTTTGCCGTGGCTTTGTCGCTCCTTGGCACACATACCACCTACCCATGTGGGCCAACCCCGTCGGCATGGTTACACCTAGACTCTCCTAGACAAGCATTTTTCTCCTCTATCCAAGACCCATATTTGTTTTGCAAGGATCTTCTTCGTAACATTAAGAAAACCACTGAACAAACCATGTCGGAATATATTTTTCTTGCTAAATCACATTCAGACTCCCTTGCAGCTGTCGGACAACCCATTTCTGAAATAGATCTTATAGATTTGGTTCTTGTTGGCCTAGGCTCCAAGTTTAAGGAGTTCATTACCTCATGTCATCTTCGGTCATCTACCAACTTTGATGAACTTTTTGATCTTCTTCTCCAAGAAGATAACCTTCAAAAGCGATTAAATCCACCTTCTTCCACCACATCCACTACTTTCACAGCCTCTATCCCTACTCAACAACCCACTCCAGTTCCTACTCCTAAAGAAAACTGACGCAACCCTGGTCATGGTCGTGGCCGTGGTCGAGGACGAGGTCATAGCCGATCTTGCATCCCGTTCTTTTTACAAGGAGCTTATTATCTTGGTGGTGGTAATCGACCATTTATTTTGGCGCCAACTTATCAACTGCCGCTTCTACCCACTCCATCGATGGTCACAATCAACGTCATCTGCCAAATATGCAACAAACCTGGCCACTTTGCCTGTACATGTCTTGAAAAGAATAACTATGCCTTTCTTGTTGACACTCTCATTGGTTCCATGGTGTTGAACTCACTTCAAGGTCTTGTAACATCCGTAAATTCATTTTGTAATTATTTACATTTTAATGAATTTATTCTTGGACAAGTGTTATTGTTTCGAGGTCTGTTGTGTGGATTTGTGCTTTTAGGCTTGGGCCTTGTGGGCTGGCTTCTATGGCGTGTCCTTGTGCGTCGTTGGCACTGTGCGTGTGGGGCCTAGGTGTGGGTTTGTGTGGGGCCCAAGTTCGTGGGCCGTTTGTTGTGGTTGGTGGTTGGGCGGAGTGGCTGGTGTACTCGTGCAGGGTGCCAGTAGCTGAGACATGTAGTGAGCACGCTCCCAGCTACTGCATGTGCAGGCTTTATAAGCCGCCCGCACCGCACTCCTTCGTCGCTCGTCGCCGTCTTCTTCTTCTTCTTCTTCTTTTTCCTTCTTCTCCTCTTCCTCGGACGCACACCTCTTCTTCCCTTCCTTTCCCTTCCTCCTCACTCTTCTTCCTTCCCTATCCCTTCCCTTGCTTCCTCAACCGTTATCCTCATCCTTTCCTCCCTTGCTTCCCCTGTTTCGTGCGTCGACAGAGAGAGAGCCTGAGAGTGGGAGAACGGGAGGTGGTGGCAAGTGACGGCTCGTGGTGGTGTGAGGAGCTTTGGTGGTGTGTCTTTGAGGTTGGGGAAGCCTCGACGAGGGTCGTGGTCGCTGGTGGAGGTTGGTGGCTGGTCGAAGGGCGCGTTGGGTCGTCGACGATCGTTTCAGGTACGTATCCCCAATTTAATGTGTAGAAATCATGTAAAATGGTAGAAATGCCTAGGATGCATGTAATCTAGGCTAAATTTAATGTTTTAGAATTTTTGGGGATTTATTGTGGTATTTATGGCGGTTGGTGTGTTTTGGCTTTATCAATTTTGTTTTATGCAAGATTTTTGGTGTTTGTTCGAGGGGTCCGATTAGAGGTCCCACTTCGAACAATTTTTGAGTGCCCTGCTGCAGGTCGTCTGAATTCTGATAGAAAACTAGGGGCACGGGTCGATTGCACGGGCCACATGCGTGGGTTTGGCAGCTGCTCTGGCCCATGGTCCAAGCTCTACTGGTGTTCAAACGGAAGTGCCAGGGGCGCTGGCCAGACGCGCACTCCATATGCGTGAGTCTGTTAGGGCATTTTTAGGGATTTTTTCGGGATTGGTTTTGGAAATGTATTTTAATGCAGTGGTTTTTCGGATTAGTTTGTATTGTCCCTGTAAGATGGGATTGTGGGCTGTTAGTGGTGGTCTCATGGGACACCTGATGTGCCGTTTTGCCGAGGTTTTGAAAGAATTTTCCTAAGATATAAAATAATTTTAGAAAGTGGATTTCAAAGAGATAGTTGGCCTATTTTGGAAAATGGTTTTCCTAGTTTTCTGTGTGAGGGAAGATACAGTGTGGGACCGTGTGTCGGGACCAGGGAATGTGACGACATTCTCAGGTGGTCGAGCACGACACCTTGGTCGAGGTCGGGGGCTGAGATACTTGAGGCTGAGGGACGTCGGGTTTTGGAGGTATGTGACTCCTTGACTGTTATCTCGAGGCTAGGGTTGTGGTCTGCAGGTTAAGGTGTCTTGTGGCATGACAGGGAGGTATGATACTCCTGCTATCGTTGTGAGCACTAAGGCTAGGGTGTCGTCGGGTGTGGAGGTATGACACTCCCTCCTGAGCACTTTGTGGAGGACGCCGCGAGGAGACGTACCTTGTGGTGACTAGTGCAGGTGGGACATGTAGCTGGTAGCGTCCTGAGAGACAGGACAATCTTCCCACGGAGGGGTTGGTTTTGTGAGGGTTCTTCAGGTGAGAGAATCGCGAGACGACGGGGTTCCTACACAGGGTGGCACGTTGTGGTAGTACAGACGCTATTGGTAGCTCTTTGGTGTACTGCTTGTAGCCAAAGTTTGGTTGCCTGATGTCGGGCTTCCTCACTCAATGTGTGTGGTTTTGGCCATTGAGGGCTTTTGCTCGTGGTTTGGGTTGATAGAGCCCCGTTTGTGGTTTTGGTCGGTGTGGGCCTAGCTTGTAGGATTTGACAGAAAATGATTTGCGAAATGAATTTTAAAAGAAAATTTGTTATGGTTTTATTTTTCTGCGGCTTTTCGTGGGGTGCATGCTGGGTGACTTTTGTCATTTACGTTTTCCTCGTGTTTTTGGGTTGCCAGTGTAGACATACTGATGGGTTAGCATAATGCATATAGATCGAAGTCTCCTAGCCGCACACACAGGTTTCTGGTATATGATATTTTTTTGGTAGCTTTTATTTTCCTGTAATTTAATTTGTTTAAATTGTTATGGGAAAATGTGGGATGTTATAGATCCATCGGAAATACAGTTAGTGTTTTAGACTCCATGACCTCTCAACATATGACCCCGTCAACCTCCAATCTTATTTCCTTTCAATCGTATATAGGTACGGATCAAATCTTAGTTGAGAATGGAAGTCATCTACCTATTACAGATAGTGGTATCTCTCCTTTACCTACTATATTTGGTCATCTATTCCTCAATAATGTCTTAGTTGTTCCTATCTTGGCCAAGAACTTGCTCTCTATTCAATGCTTTGCCTCTGAAAATAATTGTTCATTTATACTTGATGAAAATGGATTTCTCGTGAAGGACAAAGCTATAGGCCAGACAAGGCTCCATGGCCATAGTGTGGACGGCCTCGATCACATCTGTGGGCCTCTATCTATCCCAAGTACTACTATTCAAGCTCTTACATGCACTAGGGTCTTTTTTGATTTTTGACACGCCAGGCTCAGCCATACGTCATCGTCTGTTCTTCGTCAAATTCCATTCTCCTCTAAGATACCCATCTTGTGCTCCTCTACTACTTCTCCTTGCCACACATGTCCTCTAGCAAAAGTTAGTAAACTACCATTCCAAAGAAGTGACTCTGTTACTTATTCTCCTCTTAGTTTGATTCACATGGATGTGTGGGGTTCAACCCCAATCTCTTCTATTATGAGATTCCGATATTATCTTGTAATAGTTGGTGATCATTTCAAATATTGCTAGTTATTTCCATTGAAATGCAAGAGTGATGTTTTCAACATCTTTTGTAATTTTAAAACTATGGTGGAGAAGCAACTTAATTCGATTGTTAAAGTTATTCAAACAGATGGAAGCAGAGAATTTATCAACTAGTCATTTTTTACTTATCTTCAGCATCATGGTATTCTACATCGTCTTTTTTTGTCTATATATTTCTCAACAAAATGGTGTTGCAAAACAAAAGATATGACATATTTTTGAGAAAACCTGGTGTTTATTTTATACGACTGGTATTCCTCTCCAATATTGGGTTGATGTTGCCCTCACTGTTGTTATATCGATCAATTGCTTACCTACACCTACTCTCCAAAGTATTTCTCCTTATGAGCGTTTATTTCATGCACCCCAACTATCATTTATAGAGGGTATTTGGATGCTCTTGTTTCCCTCTTCTAACTCCCTACAACAATAATAAGTAGCAACTTCGGTCTTCTCTGTGTATTTCTGGGCTACATTGATCTCCAAAAAGAATATAGGTGCATGGATGTCAAGACAAAACATGTCTACATCTCTCGACACATTACATTTGATGAAAGCACCTTTCCTTTTAAGAAAATGCCAGGTCTAGCCTCTACTCTACAGCCTTCTACTTCTTTTTATCCTAATGCATTACATTTATTCCAATGACCATGCATGGTACCCCACTCTGACTCACTTGCTCCCACACATGCCATTTCTCCTTTACAAATCACAAAATCCAACAACCCACCCCAACCTCAACATTCCACCTGTCTGACATCCATGCCTCCATCCACTATTCACTTGTCTTTGACCTTGGCTAGCCCTAATCTACCAACCTGTTCCACTAGCAGTACGACTCCAACAGTCTCTGCTCCTAGCCTTCCTAGCCATCCTAGCAGTACTAAAGTTTATGATTTTGGAAATTACAGCTATTGATGTGGAAATTGGTGAAAGTTGAGGATAACATTAAGTTAATTATTCTAAATAAAAAGACATCGACAAAAAGAGATTATACAAGTGTGTCATAGACATATCAAAAATATAAAATAAAAGTTCATTGCTCTTGATCTCAAAGAGGGCCATAATTATGAAATCATTATTATCGATATATATATATATATAGAGTATAGATCTATTGCGTACTCCCTCAACTTTTAAAACCACTTTTATATCAAAACAAATCTGGTTTCTGGTTTTTTTTTTGAAATTTAAAAATCAAATACACCCGCTCTCCCCCCCACCCAAATCAAAACCCTAAAATATATTTAAACCAACCCCTCCCCCACCCTCCCTCCCAAACCCTCCAGCAGCCGCCATTCCACATCCGCAGACCCTCTCCATTCTCGACGACTAACCCATTCTCATTACAGCGGCGGCACCTCCCATCCCCCCTTCGTCGACGCCAAGCCTCTTCCTACTCCCATGGCAGTCACAACAGGGCAGGAAGTGCAGCCCCCTGCAAGCCACGTAGCACCTCGACTCCCCGCCTGCGACCCGCGGCACGCCGCAGCAATGGGAGCAGCCTCCCCACCTCGTGCAGCCTCACCAGCTCCTCCACCTCGCTGATGTACCTTCCCCTGATGAACAGCGTTGGTGGGTCGACCTTCCCGAGGGCAAGGCGAGGTGCATCGACACGTCCCGCTCGTAGAACACCACCTTCAGGGCCCCCAGTAGGAGCTTGACCCAAGTCAGTCCTCAAAGGTCTTCCGGACTCTGCGGAGGCTGGTGGTGTAGAGCACCACGGCGTCTCTCCCTCCCAGCGGGCACCAATCCTCGTACTCTAGGAGAGGGTCGTTGGTGGCGGTGGTTGCTGCTGCTAGGGGTCGTCGTCGTTGTTGTTGGTAGAAGTCAGCGACGACGGTGTGGAAGGCGGCGAGGAGGTCAGGGTCGAAGAGGGTGGGGGAGGTGAGACTCGGCTGGCGGAATGTGGTGGATATCTTGGTGGTGGTGGATGTTGAAGAGGGAATGGTGTTTTCTTTGTCGTAGTCGTGGTGGTGGTAGTGGAGGAAGGAGGGAGGAGGGAGGGGGAAGGTAGGTTGATGTGATGGCTATGGGGGATGGATTTGAGCTTCTTCAGGATTCTCCCCTTCTAAATCGTAACACGAAATTGTTTCAAAAATGTAAAACTGATCTCTTGCAACATATACGGAGGGATAAATATTGATTTCTAAATCGTAACACGAAACTGTTTCAAGATCATGTTACTGATTTTAAAGATATATAACATTGTTCGATAATATAGAACAATAACGAAACAGTAATCGTATCAATAAAAATATGTACTGAATGAAATCGTAAAACACAAGTACTACTAATAATTCGAATTCAATTATAAAGTTATGGAATGATAAAATCGTAATACGATTCATTAATACTAAACTGAAAGTAAAAAAAAACACTAAATTAATATTTAAAAATTTAATATAAAAATTTTATCATATTCATCTATTTCAATAAAAATAATACAAAAAATAAAACTTAAAAAAAAAACAATTAAAACAATTATAATTTTTTGATAAGAAATTAAAACTTTCATAATAAAACTACCTTAATAACTAATGAAAAGAAAAATTTTATTAATAAATTTATAAGTGGGGACTACATGCAATAACTACCACACTTAAATTTAATTAAATAAAAAATTGAAAATTTTTTCCCTCCAACAAAAAACCACTAGTAGTTTCATCTCAAAATAAGTAGTTTTAATACTAACCATTAGATTAACAACCAACCACAATGATGCAATAAGGTAGTAAACTGACTCCTATATATATATATATATATATAGATATATTTGAATACAGTGGAAACTGTCCTCTCACCAAAAGTTACAATAAGACGGTGGCAAAAGGATAATACTTGAGATGATATACTAGAATCTATAAAATGTACAATCAGGTAAATAAAAGTCAAAGGATTCAATCTTAAAAGTGAAGGAGATTTAACCTTATCTCCCAACTCCACATCAAGAAACTACACCATTGTTGAAATTGAAAATGCCATTTCCAATCGATTAAACCGTTGCATTTTACCATTCATTTTTTTCTTGTGTGGAAATGAATGATTAAGGGATGACTAACAATTTGTATTGTACAGGCTGCATCCTAAAGAATTGGAAGTATGATCTCGTAGTTTCAAATTTGGAGGCGACTTTGCCACCGTCAACTTCAATATGTAACTTGGTTAGTCCATTGTACTTCACAAAACACATTGAGATGTTACTTTGTTCGTTCAACAAGATTATCAATATAAAATAACTTAAATGAGATTTTAGATAAATTTTAACATATTAATTTCACTTACCAAGCCAATAACGTGAAAGCAAAAATTACAAAATAGATATTGATTATTTACCAAGGCAAAAATATGTACGAGGTTAACAAGCATCACTACATGACTAAAACAAACATAGTTTATAATATTTTTTTAATACACAAATAAAAAGAGAAAATTTACTTGCCCTGGTAGCTAACTAGCTAAGTTAATGGAACATTTTGCGTTCTTCTCTTAAGTTTTCAATTACCTTGATTATTGTTCTTATTTCTTTTTTAAAAAAGAAAATCATATAAAAATAAAGATCTAACCGAGGACTCGTAGCAATCGTAGATCCAACAACTGAACTTAAAATATTTAACTTGAAGTCGATATAACAATTGATTCTGATAATTACTTAGCTTCATCAAATTCTTTTTCTAAATAATATAGGACTAAATTTTAATATATTACACATCCCATAGGCACCAACAACAAGGGCCAAATGGTAAACAATTTCCAGCAGTAGCAAAAGAGTAGTTAATGGTCGGGACTTGAGAGCAAAGGCAAATTAGTTGGCATGATATTTCATGAGAACACTACAGACAATTATTCAATGGCCAGCAGCGAGAAGAGGTCTCCCCGGTCCCTTGGCTACTACTATGCTATAATTAAGACCTTGCTGAGTTGTTGTGGAGCTTTCAGGGAAGAGGAAGGCAAGTGACGGAGCTTTCAGATTTGGTTGAGCGTCCACTTCGTTGTGGATCCTGATGGGGTAGGTCATATGTACGCGTCTCGGTTGGTTTCGGTTACAGGGCTCTTTAACATTGTAAGCTACATCTTCTGTTTAATTTCTTTGGTGGTGGGTCATTATCGATTTCAATTCCATGTACCGCATCTACCTTAGTGAAGCTTTTGGAGGTCGTGGAGTTAGGTTTGGTTAGTCTATTCTAGCAAAACCGCATCTACCTTAGTGGAGTCTGTCTTAGACCGTTGTAAAACTAAGCATGCATTATACAATAGGGTCATCTTAAATGGAGCCTGGGTTGAGGTGATCTGAATCCAATAGGGCCACGAGAGATTTTCTACCACGGCCTGGTATGCTCGATTTCGCCTCGAGCATGACCTGACCCAAGTCTGAACTCAACATGAACACATATCCAATTTATGATCCGGTTTAGGCCCAATTCGAAGTACAGGTTCAAAATAAAAATACGTAATTTTAAATATAAATATTAATTTTAAAACTATAATACTTATTTTATGATATATTTTAACTATATAAAATAAAATATGGATGTTTATTTTAAAAATAGGACGTTCTGTATGATCAAAAGGGATGTACTATTTTAAGTAATAGACGTCCATTTTAAAGAATGGACGTTCATTTCCTTAGAAGAACTTTTTAATTAAAAAAATATAGATATATATACATCTAAGTCTTGATGTCACTTTCACATCATTGTCACCGTACGAATCCAACTCTTCTAATGTATACACAGGGTTCATGATGTATTTTTTCAAAGAATTAAGGAAATTAGATCGTCGACGTCGAAATACATGTCTTTTGGAGGTTTGACATGTTTGTTATTGGTTCAAAATTTTTGAAGGGGAAAAGATAAAATACAAGATTGATTTGGTTCGATAAAGTCCACTTTACAAGAGAGATGTGAAAAATTTCACTACGAAAAAAGAGAGAAGCACAAACCCACCAATTATAAAAGGAATAACCGCAAAAGACAAACACGTTGTATCAAAACCTAAACTTTCAATAAGGTGAAGATAAGGAGTCCTAAACCACATTTAATCTATATATAGAAGTCTACATAGATAAACAAACCTAAAAACCCAAATCTTAGGGGCTTAATCGGGTCATAGTATGTCCATTTGTTATGTCATGGTTACGCCATCTAATTGGTTAAATGGATCGTGGAAAGAAGGCACATCAATCTATATCAAATCAGGCTGCTATTCACTCGTTGCATTGCTTTCTACAATTATTTATATCACATATTTAATAGATGGCTTTCTTTGTACTTTTTAGTCAGTTCAAACGGGCACATTTGTTAGTTTACTAAATCAAGACTACTGCTCATTAGTTCCATCTTACCTTCTCCATCACATATTTATTGTATACTTTACCTACGTACTTGTTCATTAGTAGTGTCCTAATATTGTTTCCATCGTATATTACTAAAGTGGTCATAGAAGTTATGTTTTTACTCACTTTCTCTTTATTCCTAGTAACATCCTATCACTTTCTTACTAAAAGGAGAGCTTCCTCATAATCATCAAGCAAAGAAACAAATACAAGAGACATAACAAAGGTATAAAAAGAATGACTAAGATAATCAAAAGATACATGATTGTTAATTGGATGTTAAGTATAGGAAAGCATACCTCTACAAAGAGCGATAAGATGGTCCAAATAACTTGGAAGCAAGGGTGGTGGACCTCCATGTGAGTGCGACTTAGTAATGGTTGGTTGAGTTTCAAGAGTGAGTGGATGTCTTCTCGAATTCTCCTATAAAGGTGGAGGGACATTTGAAGTAGGCTTAGACGATATGATCGGGTTAGGTAGCATTGGAATAGGAAGACTTGATGATGACTAGACTCAACAAAAATTTTTTGTTGCTTAAAGAATGTTAAATTAGTAGAAACAAAAAATTTCTTGGAAATGGAATTAAAGCAATAATATCCCCTTTGAGTCTGAAAGTACTCCAGAAAGACACATTTTATTGTTTGAAGAGATAATTTGTCAAGTCCCGATTGATGAATACGTACATCACAAGTACACTAAAAAATGCAAGGAGTGACAAGAAACAAAGATTTATCTGAAAAAACCACTCGAAAATGAATAACACCCTCGAAAATAGAGGATGACATCCTATTGATAAGAAAACAAGTGATCAAAATTGCATTAGCGCAAAAGGTTTTAAGAACATCCATTTGGAACATTAAGGATCACACAACATCCAATAGATGCCTATTTTTCATTTTAGTCATGTCATTTTGTTACGGAGTGTAAGCATAAGAACTTTAATGAATAATGTAATGAGTAGAATAATAGATAACATTGTTGGTTCTCAAGATTCGCAAGGGAGTATAAAATTGTGTATTTATTTTATTGTAAAAAGATTTGAATACATCACAAACAGATGATCTATCTTTAAGAAGGTAAAGCCATGTCATTCTAGAGTAGTCATCCATAATGGTGATAAAATATTTAAAACCACTAGTAGTGGCAACATGATGCGGCCTCCAAACATTATTAAGTAGTGCTTTTGTTTTCAAAATGAAAAGGAAAAGACAGTTGATGATGTTTGCTTAATTGCCACGCATTACATGAGAAGCCAGATATTGACTCACTAAAGGATACAATTTTTTTTTCCCAATTTAGTAAGGAAAGGATGACCAAGACGACAATGACATTAAAACAAAGAAACAACAATAGACATAGCATCAACAGAGGCAGGTAGACTTCGTTAGACTCAACACCCCCACCAATTGTTGCTCTCGTCTGAAGTCCTTGAAAAAGACAATGAGAGGAAAAAGGGTTACTAAACAATTCATGGATTTGGTAATTTGACTCATTGTAGACACCCCGATTTTAAGGTGACCCAGGAATGAGTGTCCCTATGTTGCTTTGGATGTGATCAGCCCTTGAACCAAGCCCCAAACCCATTAGCCAGAGCCCCAATCAAACATTTGTGAGTAGGGCTGGCGCACCAAGGTGGCGCACCAA
>JAMKQA010057296.1:0-10422 GCA_024699735.1 Posidonia australis
GGTTGTTTGGTCATTTGACCATTTGGGTGCTCTAGTATTTAAGTAGGCTAAGGCACAGATTATGTAACCTTTTTGTCATTTGTGTAATCCTAATTTTGACTCCCATTGAATAGAGAGAACAACACCTCCCTCTTCTCTCCAGATCTAGGGTTTCATGTGAGGTTCATCTGTGGAGGATTGGATGCTTGGATTTGAGCATTGTATTTGATTTCTTCTTCTCCACTCGGCACAACAGTTCTAAATATAAAAATTAAAATTTGAAAGAAAATTAAGAATTTTCACTATTTGTAGAAAGCCAAATTGCTGTAGTGTTTGGTTTGAGTCTAGTTTCTCGAACTACCTCAAAACTTAGGTTATGCATTTTCTAAAGATTCATAAATTGAAAGTTATACTTGTTTACTTGTTTGATTATTAATTTAATTTTAGTAAACGTAAGCAAATATAATACAATACTACACTACTTTAGTATCAATAAAACTAAAATATTTTTTGTTCAAAATAAAAGTTTCAGATCACTCATTTATAACGAAAGTGGTTGTACATAACATAATACAACATTACTTTAGTATTAATAAAACTAAAACTTTTTTATTCAAAATAAAAGTTTCAATTCATTTGATTCTATGGTGTTATGAAATCCCTCCCCAAGGCCTCTCCTACTAGAAGATTTCGTCCAATTCCTCCTCCTCCTCCTCCTCCTCCTCCTCATTCCAGCAATCGTCATTGTTGTCCTTCCAATCCCTACATTCCGATCTAGTAGATTTCCCATTTTTCGTGTTCCTATTTGGTGTTTCTACTCCTTATGACATTATTCATTTTCACACTCGTGTCGTTCCTATTCCTCTATCACACCATCAATCTCGAGGATGGTTCCCCCTCCCCTGTCTATGTTGTACCGACGACCGAGGGTGTTGAGTTTGACCAAGGATAGAGGCTCTAGTAGATTGTGAGGTTGGAGGCGACGACAACGGCGAGAACAAGGTTGGAGGTGGCGACGAAGAACACGAGGTTGGAAGCGGCGATGGTGAACACGAGGTTGGAGGAAGTGGCGACGGTGAACACGAGGTTGGAGGCAACGGTAGCAAACACGAGGTTGGAAGCGATTATGACAACGAAGACAAGGTTAGAGGCAATGGCAAATTGCAAGGGTTGGAGCAATGGTGAATCACAAGGGATGACAACAGTGCATTGATCTGGGAGGGGGAGGATTGCTAGACAAATACAGTTGCTTTTTTAGGGAGGGGAGGAGGTTTTAAAAAAAGAGAGAAATTAGGAATGAGAGAGAAATTACAAATGGTTTCCATAACTGCTAGTTAAGTAAATGGAATTCTTTTCTTTTAAATTTAATCTAATGTAGATGGACAACTGTGATTTAAAACCTTACATTACAAATCTAAGGACCCACCTCTCTAAATATTATATATATATATAGAGAGAGAGAGAGAATTAATATCTAGTGAAGTTCGTTCTTACTTTAAATGGTAAAGTCATTGATCCTATCTGTCCATTATGAAAATCGTCTCATAATTTAGATTTGATCAAATCAGAAATCACTTTCAAAAACTGCCAAAATTTTTCTTTTTAAAATTCAAAAACCTTCTTATTCCATTATTAAAACCTTTCCACCCCCAATACGTCCCTGCCCCCTAGAAAAAAAAAACACTCCTTAACAAAATTAGAATGGCAACAACCACCCCCTGCCTGTCGTCGCCCTCCCCTCCCCCATGTCGCCCTCCCTTTCCCTCCTTTGGTCGCCCATCGTTGCCCTCCCCTCCCTCTGATTGCTCGCCATGTCCCTCCCCTCCCCCTCATCACTCCTTGTTGGCAATAGGTGTAGACCTGGAATCCGGGCCTTCCTGGTCTGGCAAGGTCCAAAAAAACAAAGGCCCGATCGGACCTAGACTTGGCTGGGCCTCTATTGGTAGGCCATGGGCCCAGCACGGCCCATGGCCCGTTGGTGGGCTGGGTTGAGGGCCCGGTGAGTCGGGCGGGTCCATTGGGCCAAAATTTCAATTTTAAAATTATTTTTTTTCATTAAACAAAAATATTTTAAATACATTAAAAAAATAAGGAAAATACAAAAGTTGTTTTACATAAATTTTTTTTTACATTTCTTATTTTTACAATTTTATATCATTATTTATTCATTTGTGGAGTCTTTTCTACCTGTTGAAGTTGATGTCATATCATCGTCGTCTTCTGATCCAGAATTAAAGTTCAATCCCTAAAGATGGTCAATCGCATCGTACTAATCTTTTAAGTAGATGGAGGCTTCTACAGACTTCTTTGATAATCTACATTTTTTATCATTTAATACTCTTTTTCCTGTAGAAAATGTAGATTCCGACGCCACAATTGACGTCAGAATCATTAGTAAATCTTTTCCCATTTTTGCTACTATAGGAAACCTAATAGTTGTAGCAGACCATTACTTTAATATATCTAAGTTATATATTTTTAAATCACTAAAAGCAATTAGGGATTCTAAATAATTATCTAATTCATTATTTGTAGTTGATTTTACATATTTTCCTTTTTTTTATTTAGTCTACTCTATAAAGAATTACCACTACTACTACTTGTTTGTATTCCTAAAAAACTAAATGTTTGACCACTAGATGTTTCATCATAATTTCTAACATTTTCTTTAAATAAATTATATAAAGTTGTCTTTCTTTTATCATTAAATGAATCTCTATACTCATTTTTATTAATATTACTAAAAATATCATTTATAAGTATCATAAAATTAACTAATCTATATCTAGGATCCATAATTAAAGCTAAACATGCCCCACATTGGAGGCTCACTCCAATAATTATTATATTTAGTTTCCATTAATTTAATAATATCTACAAAAACTAGAATATTCCTATATTGTTGAAAAATATTTGTAATATTAAATAAATTAATTAAAACTAGAGAACTTGTTGGATGATATTGACCAGATAATTGTTTAGTTGCATTATAAAATGGTTCTCAAAATTTATGAATTATATTAGAATTTTGCAAATCTTCATCATTTAAAAAATCATTAGATTTTGCATTAGAAAATCTTGTAATTATATGATTATGAGGTATACATGAACTTAACATATCATAAATTGAATTTCATCTATGTTGAACATCTAATTTAAATTTTCTAGGTTTTAAACCATTTTGTACACATACATGTCTAAATTATTGATATCTTTTAGCTGATGTTTGAATAAATAAAATAGCTTTTCTTATATTTTCTATATAAGGTCTAATACATTCTATATCATCTTATATAATTAAATTTAAGATGTGACAACACCTACAATGAAATAATTCACCATTTAATGTTGGTTTTATATTTCTTCTTAATAATTCTATTGCAACATTGTTATTAGATGCATTATCAAATGATATTGTATTTATTTTAAAAAATATATTATATTCTTTAGCAATATCTTCTATCATATTATTTTTTTTTTGTTATCGGTTTAGGTAAATTTTTTATGCATGCCCCAGGATACGAACCCGGGACCCGTGGCGAGTTTAAACTTCTCCCAGCCACTGTGACAATGAGTCATTGTCATATCTTCTATCATATTTGATATACTTTACCAGTCTGTGGATGATCAAAAACTTTAAAAACAATTAATCTTTTTTATAAATTCCATTTTATGTCTATCTAATGTGTAGTTAAACATAAATATGGAAAATTATTTGGACCAATCCAAACATCACATGTTAATGATATTTTACATAATAAACTAAAAAATATTCCAATTAAATCTTTTTAAAATGTTTTATAAATTATATTTCTTGTTGTATTTTTAGAAAAACTTTTAAACTGTGGATTTAAATAATTTTGCATGCATGATTCAAAATTTTTATTTTCAGAAAAAGAAATAATCTTTCGTCTTTTATTATAAATTTAGTTATTCCTTCCTTAACTTCTTCTATATTATATTTCTAATTAATTATACCAGTAGATCTTACTTGTAAATTTGATTGTTTTAAATCTGTGTTATCATCTTTATTATGTTTGGGTAAACATTTTGTAAATGCCTAGATATAAGACGTATAACCCCTCCCTTAGGACATGTGTATGTGGTATTACAATAATTATAGTAGCACCTAATTTGATCTATAGGGTCTATTGTAACATGCTCCCAAACCCAAGAACTTTGTTTCCTAGGTTTTTTAGTAGTTGTGGACTGTGTAGTCTGTGTTAAAGTAGATTGAGGTTGATCTGACTCCATACTAGGGATATAGTCATAGCTACCAACATTACCAAAATTTTTCTTTTTAATACAAAAAATGAATATAAAATAAAAAAAACCCTTAACCCACAAAACCAAAACCCAAAAATGGAGGGATTAGAAGTAAAGAATTTGGAAGGATTAGAAGTAGAGAAATTTTGATGTTGTCGGCTCAGCTAGTGTAGCGTGGAGACTGGAGAGTAGCAGGCACAGTAGAATCCAAAGCCAAATAGTCAAATCCTCACTTGAAAAGATTAAGTTGGAAAAAAGTGGTAGAGAATATGAGTTGTAGTGGAGAAGAGAAGATTGAGTTGTGAAGAAAAATGAATGGAGTTGGGATATATTTATAGTTGAAAATTTGAATAATGTCATGTAAAGAAAAAAAAAAAGTTAATGACCATTGCAAGTTGCAATGGTCCAATGCCAATGAATTGCAACGTTCCACTTTTGTTATTATTATTATTTTTTACAGGGTCAGGCGGCCCATGTAGCCCTTTTGTTTTGTTTTTTTAAAATTTTTCAGGGCCAGGCGGGCGGGCCAATCCTTTTGTTTTTTTTCTCGGCCGAGCGGGCGGTCTGGCCCTTTTGTTTTTTTGGGTGGGGCAGGCGGCCCGACCCTTTTGTTTTGTTTTTTTCTAGGCTGGGCGAGCGGGCAGCCCGACCCTTTTGTTTATTTTAATTTTTTTTTTAAATTTCCAAGTCGGTCTAACCTAGTCTAGTCTAATTTACGGGCCAAAATGGACCTATTCTACAGGCCTGAGCGGGCCTAACACGTGGACTCGACATAGCCCATGACGAGCCTGGCCCGGCCTGGTCCATTGTTGGGATCGACGAGCCCGGGCCCACCCGGGCTGGGCCAGCCTAGCCGATTTCCATGTCTAAGTAGGCACCATCCCCTCACCTCAGTCGCACTCCCCTCGCCCCTACTGCCCACCTATATAATTGTCGTCCTCCCCCTTGTCACTATCCATCCTGTCCATCGCAAACCTCTCCTCTTCTCCACCATTCACCCCACTACAGCCATGACTTGCGAGACCTTTACTACCGACGTTGTTACTCCCATCCTCGACCACCATGACGTTCCTAATTACTACAAGCAATGTCCTCCCTCTTCCATCGACGTCCTTCACTTGAACATCTGTAAAAACATCCTTTTTCATCGCCATCTACTATAGCAATGTAACCGATGTTAGGGGAAGAAGCTTGGGAGAAAACCCTAACTATAGTCTTAAATACTGAAACTAAAAATAAAAAAGTAGTAATACTGAAACAAAATAAGAAAGTATAAAACTAAAACTAAAATACGAATAAAAAACTAAAATTGTCATATAAAAAGGGATATTAATGTGATTTAGTTACCATAAAAAACTATTAATAAATCAAAATGGAGGGAAAATAAAAAATCACAAAACCACCATTACAAAATATGTGATTTTACTAATTCAAAATCAACATTTAATCTAAAACATGGGATATATTGTTAATGGTGGATGATAAAGGAGCTTAAATCGTAAAAGTAAGGACGAATCTTATCTGATAATTTACATATATATATATATATATATATATATATATATATATATATATATATAAGAAAATATATGAGATTACATGATTCAAGTTTTTAAAAAATGTGCAAGAGAAAGAGAGAGATAAAATAGAAGTGTTACTCCTTTACTCTATAGGGATTACAACAAGAAAACGGTGACGAAGATGTTGCAACAGTGATGGTGGCGACTCAAAGTTAGTAATGAAGTCGACAAACACCAACCAAGGACTAGGTGAGTGCAACGACAGTGACTTTCACGATAATCTGGTGACAGCACAAGCAATGCAACAGTAACAACTATTTCACAATAATCCTTTACTCGTAGTCGATAATCCTGTATGCTTCCTTAATGCCTTCATGTGTATAATATTGCAAATAAGGATCCATACATTCATGTGTATATTATTGCTATTAAGTATCTATGTAGCCTCCTTTATCCATTCATGTATATTATTGATCCATGTAACCTCCTCTATGCATTCATGTGTATTATTTCAGTTAAGAATCCATGCAACCTCCTCCATGCATTCATGTGTATTATTGCAATTGAGGAAGGTGTTGACCTATTGCATGACTCACACCATGGAAGGATGAGCAAATCCTCTATGTTAAAACACCAATGAAGTCTTGCCGTATAAACATCCTTGACACATAGAGATTTGAATATTCCTATGCATTCATGACTTCAAATTTGAAAGTCAAAGAGTATTGTTGCCATATTCCAATATGTTAGATATTACCATTCATGAGGCAAATTTGTCTTAATCGGATGTTGGAAGGAGACACCACTCCAACCAATAATCATGGTTAGAATCAAAAATATCATGCAAATTATTTCATATTAAGGACAATTCATTGTAATATTTTATGAATCCATGATCAAGAGTTTTCATCAAATAATAATTACATGTCATGCTTTCCATGATATGCATTGCAATAAAGTAAAACATGGTTTACATCATGTGCATCCTTCTTAGTACAGTTTATCATGTTTGCATAGAAATATGTGCTAGGAGTCTATCCCTTTGTTAGTGAAAGCCTAACCATCCACGCACCATGTGAAGTCTAAGTAATATGAGCCAAGGTCATGCAAGGCAAATGTTGTACCGTATCATATTTCCTTGCAAAAAAAATAAGGACAAACAACCACCTTGCAACTTTGTTTGATCACAGCTTATGTATCACTACAAAAATCGGACCAAGCAAATACATACAATTTCCTTCCTTTTTCTTCCTGTACATTGAATACAGCACAATACATTACCCTTTGACGAGGCTGGACAGAACAACGTTCAACCATAGATGATTGTGGGTTGGTGGCGTGGGGTTTTGGCTCTGATGCAGCTAGCTTGTCGTCCCCGGACTACAATACATGTTCTACATACACAAATCTAACTGAAAGGAGAGCAAATACAGAATCTAAAAGACCAAAATAATTAAAATTGACAACTTGATATGATACCTCCTACCAATCAGAGCCTCAAGTTGTCATTCTTCGGTGGTGAAGTCAGGCTCAGATGGTTTCTGCAACAACATCACAGGCAATCTTTCTGATGCACGGGCTTTACGGCCTCCATTCCGTCCCAAAGTCCTCAGCAAATTAACAGCGAACCTCGAAGCATAGATGGTGGTACCAAGACTAGGTGAGCTACCTCCTCCTGTAGCTAGGGCAGCCTGTAGTCTGTTTTCATCATTGTTTAGGGACTCTTCAAACTTCTTTCTAGAGTAGCGACGCCATGCCGCTTGTATGAAACAAGCAGCCCATGTCCTCCATTGTTGTGAATAGAACCTGAAAGTGTGACGTAGTTGCTTGCTGTGTAGCCTGCGGAACTGGGAAGCAACAATTTTCAGATGATCAGCCATTAGAGCAAATGCTTCAACTTCCTTCAGTGCCTTCACCGTCCTGGTTGAAATAGGGAGGTTGGATGATGACTGGGGGTCCAATGCCCATGTGAGTAGCTCTTCTCCACAAAAATCACCAGCCTTTAGAGTATCCGAATTGAAGAAACCAGTTCTTCCACCATTAGTTGTTACACTGTCAAGCTTTCCTCGCATGATGAACAGCATCTCATTCACTGGGTCACCCTCACGGATAATACAGCTATGTTCAGTGTATAGGACTGGCTTTAGATGGTCACACATGGCATCAATTAATTGGTCATCCATTTTCTCAAACATTGGAACCTGAAACAAATATATCAAGAGATAACATGAGGTGCTATGGAATCAATTATGGTGATGAAACTAAAAAGAAACAGATAACATAATAAATAAGTTATCTCAGTAGAAATCACATCTAGCTTTAGTAATAGTGACACTCCATACACTGAAGCCATTAGGAGGTATCCAACAGGTTTGAATGTTTAACAACACATAACAGCCTTTCAATTGACACCACAAAAAATTAGTACATATCTAACAGTCATGAATCTTTAACAATGAATACGGTAATTGCCTTTTAATTGACACCAATCTGTGAGAAAATTCTATAGGACACGCATACATTCAGCTATGCTTTATGGCACACAGTGTTAAGCAGCTACAAAAGAACATGCTTAAAAAGTAAAGTGTAACTGAGATGAAGATGTTAAAATTATTGCAATATTTTAAGAGATTATTAAGAAATAAATTCATTTGCAATATGGTGAGGGTAGCACCAAATGAGGATAAAAAGAGAGGATCATCTCATGTGGTTTGGTTATATTCAAAGAAGATCTTTTGGTGTAACTGTAAGGAAAAATCGATTAATTTTGTTGGAGTTAAAAGAGGTAGAGGAAGACTACAAACTTGCAGGAAATCCAGAATACAAAGAACTAACCTAAACTTTGGAGGAAGAATTGTAAAAAGGTTGGTTTAATAGAATGAAAACAGAAGACAGTAAGCATGCTTGTAGTGTTGGATACCAATAGAACGTTATTCTCAAAGAAGTATAAATCAAATTACTAACCGGAAAGATGAACATACAAGGAATTCAGGTTGCATGAGTATGTTATTATTACCCTCATAAGAAGTGCTAAGCAGAGATGACGTTTTATATCCCTTCTAAGGTCCTTGGGAAGGTTACACAGTAGATCTTGTTCATTTACCCCCCTTGTCTCTTGCCATCTGTATTGCTCATGTCGACGTATCCTCTCTCTGAGGTTCTCAGGAAGCAAACGGTGAGACATCCATTGCTCTGCATCTCGTCTTCTTACTCTCATTTCTTCTATTCTTACAGTTGTCGATTGAAGATATGTCTGCAACAAAGTATGTCAACCTGGTCATCTTCCTAACTACACATAAATGCGTTAGAAATTAAAGCATACAATATGCATGTAAGATAAAAGTAACATCTAATATTTTGTCACTTCTGGCAGGTCTGGTTGCATTATAGTTTGAAAACTGAGATTTGAACCTAGGAATTGACAACCATGACTGCCCTGATATGCAGTTGCATGAAAATTAATATGATAAAAGGCTAACCTGCATATTGCCAATAAGAAGGGAAAACAAGACCAAGCCAGCAATAGCAATGAATGCAGCAAATAAATTCTCCCAAACATAAGTGCTCGTTTGCAAATCTTGGGCAAGAGCGCTGCAAAAAGGTAAGTCATCATATTATCAACTGTGACAAAACAGATATGTCCGGAAAAAAGATGAATATGGCATTTCACAGTCCAGAGTTGATTAGTTCCTTTGACTATTTACTTAGATATGGACTTGAAAATTGAAATAAAATGGTATGGTACATTCAATAAATATGCAAACAATTAGATGAGAGGCACAGAGTACATAAATGTGATTTTCAAATAAGTCCACTCTAATTTTATCAAGCTGATCCTCATCAATCTACACATGAGTATCATAAGACTAATACGAAAACAATAAAAATGCCTTCAAAGAGGAAAGAAAAAAACAAAAAACCACATTGTTGTTTAGTATCAAGCATAAAATGAATGGTAAGTTAATCCATGTTTCATTATCTAGAACCATGAAATTAAAAACAAAAAAACACAAAACCTAAATTTTTTTCAAAAAAGTGTTGCATCTCTTGTCTTATATTTTTTTATGGAAACATAGGTAAAATTACCATAAAATAAAACCTTACATAAATATATCTATTATCATGACAATTTTAGAGCGGAAGCCTAAACTGGAATAAAGAAGCTCAAACAATTACAGATTGCCTAAAAGAAAAAATCCATCTAAAATTTTAATGGAACACCATTTCCCTTTCGATATCATTTCCTTGTTAGATGAACAAGAAAAATCTTAAATTCTCGATAATTAAGACCCAAGGGAAGGAAATCACACCAAAAGCTCCACACGATCTAAAGACTTCCCATTAAGCGTCTTTCATATTCCTACAATTAAACCTCATAGAATAGGAGAACTGACTACATTATCCTAAAATCAATTTTTTTTAGAAAGTTGGTTAACAACCTTTTTCTTTTTAGAAACACCTCAGTGACAAATTATGTGTAGTATACATGGAACTAAATGTCGGACAGTGTCGGCGAAATTTCGCCGACACGTGTCGGAAACTGTACGTAGGGAAACGATATTGCAGTGTATGTCGCGACTTACCTGATGTCGGACGACATGTCGGTGGGTGTCGGTGGGTGTCGGTGGACTTCGGTGGATGTCGGTGATTTTTTACT
>JAMKQA010057299.1:0-13554 GCA_024699735.1 Posidonia australis
TAGGTGGGGTTTCTTTGTCAACCTTGAGCATCGGTCTCTGTCCCACTCGTCCTCCGACCTCGCTCAGGGAGAGGCATCTGTAGACAGCCCTATTTCCCAATTTTGCTGGATGAAGGTATGATGGCTGGGTTGTTAACCACAAATAAATCCATTCAACCCATTCAAAGCCCATTTAATCCCATAAGGCCCATTAAGCTTACCAAGGCCCACAGAAGCCCATGAAGGCCCACAATGCTTCAACACATGCCATCTTCCTCTTCCAACCCAACAACCCATCTCCTCCTCTCTATTTTCATTTTTCCCTTCACCTTATAAACCCATTCTTCTTCATTGATTTCACCAAAACCACACGAGCCAGCCACTGATCAGCAGCCCATCCATCCAGCCATCCATCTTCCAACCCACTGCTCAGCCACGACACTTCCCAGCTCGAGTCCTTCATGAATTAGAGCCACTGAATACCTCACCGTGAGCTTAGATCACTGTTGATCTCTGTCGGCGAGCAAGGGGACAGGATGGAGCCTGGAGGACAGTAGGTTGTTAGTTTGTTAGGTCGTTAGGAACTGTTAGTTTGTTGGAGAGATTAGTTAGCAAGTTAGGTGTTTGTTGGTTCTCTTACGTGCAGAAGTGGGTTGTTAAGAATCGCCAGCAACCTCACTTATAAAAGGAAGGGAACAGAAGAAAAAAAAAGGAAGAAGGGAGAGGGGAGATCCCAGAGCTCTGAGTCATCATCCTATGGCGATCCTGAGCACGACAGCTAGCCCTAGAGCCTTCCTAAGCCAGCTTTGGTCGTCCGTGCTACTGCAAAACCCGGTACGCCCTCCTTTCGCTTCCATTACCTTCAATTATAGTTTCCTAGGATCCCTTGAGTCTTCCCGAGTTGATTCCGATTGATCTAGAGGATTCCTCTAGTCGAAATCAGCCCCTAGACCTCACCAGAGCTATTTTTTGGTGGCCTAGGGGGTGGTGCTGGCATAGGGCACGGTCCTGGCCTCCAAGAGTCATCCCATGCTCCCGTGGTCTTCCTCTTGCTCCTCCACTCCTCCGCGCGCCGCTCCGATGCTTCTCAAAGCCTCCACCAAAACCTCACTGAACTTGCAGCGTCCAGCCGTCGCCAAAGAAGACGCCACGCCTCCAGCCACTCTGCGCCACTCCGAGCCTTCAGAAAGCTTCCATGGCGCGCCCTAAGCACTCTATAGCCCTCATAGACGATTCACGAGCTTTGGATCCTACCATCAACCACGCTCACCGGAGGAGGCGACGACGACGATAGGCTGACCCCCACCTTGCTCGATCATCCTCCAGTTTGGCTCCCGAAGGAAAGGACAAGCCCCGCTCGACGTCCTGAAGCTCCCTGGACCTCTGGATCGCCGAGCTGCAGCACCAGGAGCTCCCTTCTTCTTCATCGCCGTCGCCGGAGTGCCTCGACGGCGAGGTAGGTGGGAGGCTCACTCACGCCGTTGGATGCCCGATCCGATCCGTTGGATCACCTCCCCTCTCTCTCTTCTTGCTTCCTGTGAGGGCTAATCTTGGATCAGACCACGTGGTAGCCTTCAGTGACCTCTCCGGCGGTCGTCGGCAGCGGAGCACCGTCGCTGGCAGCTGCCGCTCCTTTTTTCCTTCTAGAAAAATAAAAACATTTTTATTTTAATAAACCTCTGAAACGTTTCTTCTGTTGCACTTAGGTCCTTTTCTTTATTAGAAATAAGTCCTTTTCTTACATTTAGGTCCTTAATCATTTTTCATAAATCGTTTGAATAAAGTTTTAACAGAATATATTGCATTATGCCCCTTGGGTGTTCAAAATAATGTTCTCCGGGTTTAAAAGTTTAATAAAAACCCTTAGAGATTCTTTTTATGCATTTTAATCCAATGTTTTTTTCATTTAAGACCTTGAACTTTTCTAATGAATTTTTGAATGCTCATTTTTCTATGAAAATTGCATTTAAACTATTGAACTTCACCAAAATAACACAAAATGCATAAATCTTTGGTTAAATTGCATTTTAACTCTTGAACTTTACTGAAACTCTCTAGAATGCAGATTTTCTTTAGTTAATTTGCATTTTAGCCCCTAAATTGTTTTGAAATCATTCTGAAAGCATATTTTTCTAGTTAAATTGCATTTTAACCCCTGAATTTTTTCTAAAATAATTCTACAAGCATATTTTTCTAGAATTCTCTGAATGCATTGTTTCTTTGGTAAAATTGCATTTTAGCCCATACACTTTATAGATTTCACACTGAATGCTTGTTTTCTAGGTTAAATTTACTATTTTACCCTTGAAACTTTCTGAGACTTTCCTGAATCAATTTTCTTGCATATTTTACCCTGAATTTCCACTGAATTGCATTAAATGCATGTTTTAGTGGCAGAATGGCATTCTAAGCCCTAGGAAACATCAATTTGGCCTGAAATGCTCATATTTGCACATTTGATTTTAGGTTTCTTCATAATTGCATAGTTTGTGTTTTCCTTCATATTTTTGATGATTTAGGCTTCAGAATTTTAGTTTTTATTCAAAATTTGGGTTTTTACGTAAAGGCCTCTAGAATTCTTATTTTTACATTCACACATGGATTTTGCACTTTTTCATGAAATTTTCTTGCCTTTTCTTCTTTAGTTTGCGCACGCTTTTCCAACTCTTTTCGAGCTTGGTTTTCTCGCCGTCTCCCAGATTCTTTCCGATTTTCGCATCTTTAGATTTGATTTGGCTTTCCATCGCCCAAGGGTGTACATTAAAAGGCTTATCAAAGCCGACATTGTCTCGAATGAGGAATATTTTTCCCATTTTGATTTTCTCAAATTTATCCAAATTTTCGATGATTTACGAGACGCTTTCCGAGAATTTCTCTATTTTCCTTATTGCCAACGGGCGTATAGTAAAGCGGCATTTTCAATGCCTACATTTGTCCCTCGGATTAATTTTTTCGCTTTATTTCATTTTTTCTCTGTGATTTGGCATGTTTTCTAGTCATCATTAGCCTGAGCATTCAGAATAAGAAAGCACACATTTAATAGACCATTGATAAGTAAGAAACCTAGAAAGATCGAGTTTTCTCGGGCGTATAGGGGTGCCTAACCCCTTCCCCATGCGTAACCAGAATCCTTACCCTTTCTCTGGCTCACATTCATTTGTGCATTATATCCATTAGGCACGAAGCACACATGTTTTTTGCATCTTGTTTGCTTCATGGTTTTCTTGTGTGTTTGGTTTTCCTCATCTTTCCATGAAAAGACTCGGTGGCGACTTCTTTCCTTATCCTTTCTCATCTTTCCTTGGTGTCTCCGAGTCTAGTCTTCTTGTCCAAATTCACCATCTTCGCCATGACCATATTGGGTCTCCTCGAGTGCTTCCATGCACTTGGTAGGGGAGAGCCGTGCAGGGTTTCACCAGCAGAGTCGCCATGTCATGTGACCATGCTGGTGAAACACTGCACGGTTCTACCCTACCGGGTGCGTGGAAGCACTCAAGGAGACCCGATATGGTCACGGCGAAGATGGTGAATTCAGACAAGAAGACTAGACTCGGAGACACCATGGAAAGATGAGAATGGATACACACAATAGGCATGTGCAATCACAATCATCTTAGCCATTTGCATTCAGAGTAGACAAGCATACACACAATAGACCATTAGCAAGCAGGAAACCTAAAAAGACCGAGTTCTTCGGGCACATGGGGGTGCCTCACCCCTTCCCCATGCATAACAAGAATCCTTACCCTTTCTCTGGCCCGCAATGGCCAAGTGTCGCATCCAGTAGGCACGGAGCATGCATATGTTTTCTTCGCCTTGATTTCTTTTGGGTTTTTCCTTTATGTTTGGTTTTTCTCATCTTCCCATTAAAAGACTAGGTGGTGACTCCTTTTCATTATCCTTTTCTTATCCTTCCTAGGTGTTTCTGAGTCTTGTCTCCTTCTTCAGATTCACCATCTTCGCCGTGACTGTATCGGGACTCCTCGCATGCTTCCATGCACCTTGAATAGTCGTGTAAGGTTCCACTAGCATGGTCATCGGAGGAGATCCGAGCTGCTAGTTCCTTGTAGCCAAGGACCAGCCTTTATCCTTTTGTCTCGTGACTCCTCTAAGTCTGGAGGAGATCCAAGCCGCTGGTTCCTTGTATCCTAGGACCAACCTTTATCCTTTTCTCTCATGACTCCTCTAAGTTCAGTGGAGATCCGATCCGTCAGTTCCTTTTATCATAAAGCTAGCTTTTGTCCTTTGTCTCGTGAGTCCTCTAAGTCAAGAGGAGGTCCGAGCTACTGGTTCCTTATCTCCTAGGACTAGCTTTTATCCTTTTATCTCGTGACTCCTCTAAGTCCAGAGGATATCCGAACCGCTGGTTCCTTGAATCCTAGGACCAGCCTTTATCCTTTTGTCTCGTGACTTTTCTAAGTCCGGAGGAGGTCGGAGCCGCTAGTTACTTGAATTCTAGGACTAGTCTTTATCCTTTGTCTCGCGACTGCTCTAAGTCTGGAGGAGATCCAAGCTGCTGGTTCCTTATATCCTGGGATCATTCTTTATTCTTTTGTCTCGTGACTCCTTTAAGTCCAGAGGAGATCAAAGCTGTTGGTTCCTTGTATCTTAGGACTAGCCTTCATCCTTTTGTCTCGTGACTCTTTTAAGTCCGGAGGAGACTCGAGCCACTAGTTCCTTATATCCTAGGGCTAGCCTTTGTCTTCTTTGCCTCCTGACTCCTATATTTCCGGAGGAGATCCGAGATGATGGTTCCTTGAATCCTAGGAATAGTACTTTTTCCTTTTCTCTTGTGACTCCTCTAAGTCCAGAGGGGATCCGAGCCGCTAGTCTCTTGAATCCTAGGGCCAGCCTTTTTCCTTTTGTTTCGTGACTCCTCTATGTCTGATGGAGATCTGAGCTGCTGTTTCCCTGAATCCCAGGACTAGTACTTTTTCCTTTTGTTTCGTGACTCCTTTAACTCCGGAGGAGATCCGTGCTATTGGTTTCTTATAGTCGAGGACCAACTATCATCCCATTTCACGTTTTAGGCTGACAACTCTAATCGCCTGATTGACATCCGTTATAATGTCAGATACCCCTTTTCCTCAAGCTAATAAACCTAACTATTCGACAATGATTCCGTCAACTTGTCGTCAGGCTGATAACCCTAACTATCTGGCAATGAGTCCTTCAACTCGTCACTAGACTGATATCCTAAACTATCACTCGGGCTGATATACCAAACTATCTGGTTGGCATCCGTCATTAGTCTACCCTCGTTCGGCAAGTCCGATATCTTGCCATGCTTCCTTTTGGGCTGAAGGGCCTGCCAATCTGCCCAATTCCTCTTGTCGTGCGAGAAGATCGTTAGTCTTGTCCAAGCATCCCTTGGCATGAGATGGAAATTATATCTTGCTCCCCTCCGTGGGCTGGTGGGCTACCCACTCGTCCTTCGTGTCTAGCATTTACCGGAAGTCGTCTTGCATTAGCAATGTCTTCATGCATCATTTGCATCTCGCGTATCATGCATCACTCGGCATCAGAGTCAACCCTTGCATCAACATCATGCACTGGCCACGAGTCGTGACTTTCAGTACACCCACCGTATAAGTGGTTCATGGCTCCACAACAAATACACTCGCCTGTAGACTCATGTGAGGTGTCTTGTCAACCCTGAGCATCGGTCTCTATTCCCTCAACCTCGCTTAAAGAGGGCATCTGTAGACACCCTGATTTTGCAGTCACTTGGCGGCAGACTCCTCTAGAATGATGCTCTAGTTGCGACCATTAAACCTAAAAACCCTAACTCCACCTAAACCCACTCAAGCCCATGTAAACCCATTTAGGCCTACATAAGCCCACTCTAACCAAATCTAAGCCAATTAAAGCAAAAACTAATAATTAAAAATCCAAACTAAATAAAACTCACTTAAATAATTAGAAAACCCAAATTAATTAAGCAAAAACATTTAATCCAATCCAAAACCAAATAAAATCCACTTAAATATTAAAAATTCAAGATAATTAAGTAAAAAAAACCGAATTAAAACCAAAATCAAATAAAATCCATTTAAACCATTAAAAAACTCAAATTAATTAAGTAAAAACCCTAATTAAAACTAAAATCAAGTAAAATCCATTCAAACCATTTAAAACTCAAATTAATTAATTGAAAACCCTAATTAAAACCAAAATCAAGTGAAATCCATTTAAACCATTAAAAATTCAAAAACCCTAATTAAAACCTAAATCAAGTAAAAAACCAAAATCTTAACTAAATCCTTAATCAAATCAAGTAAAAACCTATTAAATCAAAATCTGAATTAAATCATTAATTAAATCAAGTAAAAAATCAATTAATCAAAATTTGGACTGATTTTCAATTAATCAAATATAAAACTTAAACTCAAAGCCTTAATCCATTTAAAAAAAACATAAATTACAAAAACCCTAAAATAATGAAATCCAAAAGCCCTAATTAAAATCACAAAAACCCTAAAATAATAAAAGCCCTAATTAAAATCACTTAATTAAACTTAAAATAATAAAACCCAAAACTCCAATTAAAATCACAAAAAACCCTAAAACTAAAACTTAAAACCTTAATTAAAATCACAAAACTTTAAAAGTAAAACCCAAAAAAACCCTAAAGCCACTCCACGGCCCATTCCAAAACAACCCACCATTTCATTCATTTCTTTATCAATCACAGACTTAGTGCAAATCCAAAAAAAATTTCGGCGACAGCCAACTCATCTTCCTCCAGCAATAGCCTGTAATCTCCGGTTCCAATCCTCCACAGCATCCCACCTCCCACGTGATCCCAGGCCAGCTCTCGTCCAGCCAGGCTTAATCCAACGGCCCTCGTCCGCTGGAGAAGGAGGATCGATGGTCCAAGAAGACCTTGCTGGCATATAAGAGGATTCGACCACCGACTGAAGGAAGGATCGACCTTTTGAAAGCCAGACAACGACTAAAAACCCAGAGGAATCCCTTTGTAAAAACACCTAAAATTTAGATCCTCTTCAAATCCCTAACAACCCCGAAATCCCCACAGCTACTATCGCCAAAGCAGTCATGTCCAGAGCGTCGTTGTCAAGCCTCGTTGGGAGAGACAGCGGCCTTCACTCAGGTAATCCTCCCCTTTTTAGTTTCGAATCATTTTCCTTTGGTCCTATATGTGCGGCTAGGAGACTCTGATCTATATGTACTACGCTAAACCAACTGCATGTCTGCACCTACAAACCAAAATCACAAGGAAAACACATGAGTGATAGAAGTCACCTAGTACGCACCCTATGAAAATCACGAAAAAGAAAACTACAATTAATTTTTCCTTTAAATTCATTTCGCAAACCATTTCCTCAAAACTTCACAAATCAGGCCCATACCAGCCAAAACCACAATCTGAGCTCTACTAGCCCAAAACCACAAGCGAAAGTCCTTAATGGCCAAAACCACACATAGTGAGTCGGGAAATCCGGTGCTAGGCAACCAAACTCTGGCCACAAGCAGTCCATTGAAGAGTAGCCAACGACATTTGCACTGCCACGACGTGCCACCCTGTGCAGGAGCCACATCGTCTGTGATTCTCCCACCTGAAGAACCCTCACAAAGCCAACCCCTCCTTGAGAAGGCTGTCCTGTCTCTCAAGACGCTACCAGCTACGGGGCAAGTGTTCCACCTGCACTGGCCACCACAGGGTACGCCTCCACACGGCATCCTCCACACACAGTGCTCAGGAGGGAGTATCATACCTCCACACCCTACAACACCTGAGCCTCAGTGCTCACAGCGACAGTAGGAGTATCATACCTCCCCGTCATGGCACAAGATACCTCAACGTGCGGACCACAACCCTAGACTCGAGAAGACAGTCAAGGAGTCTCATACCACCAGAACCTGATGTCCCTCAACCTCAAGTATCTCGGCCCCCAACCTCGACTAGGGAGTCGCGCCCGACCACCCAAGAATGTCGTCACATTCCCTGGTCCTAACGATATGGTCTCACACTGTCTCGACGCACACATAGAAAACTATGAAAACCATTTTCCGAAACAGGCCAACTATCTCTTTGAAATCATTTTCAAAACTATTTTCATCTCTTTGAAAACTCTTCCAAAACCTCGGCAAAATGGCACATCAGGTGTCCCGAAGAACCACCATTAATAGCCCACAATCCCATCTTAATGGGCAAAACAAACCAATCTAGAAAACCTTCGAAAATCATATTTTATAAAAGCATTTAGGCTTAGATTTGACATGCCAGAAACAGGCTCAATATGTTGAAAACCATTGGTTTAGTAGACCGATTTGGATTGGCTGACCGAATCAGGTTAACGGTCAACACTCCAGCTAAAATTAATATATTGAAGATTGTTCGGACGACCAAATTCCATTGATTCAGTCGACCACTCAAAATCAAACTACCAAATTTGACTAGATGACCAAATTGATAGAAAAACGGCATACCGAAATGGTTTGGTATGTTGAATTCTGTGAAAAATAGAAAATGACCTAAGCCCTATAGTCTGAAATTGCCCCAAATAGACCTCCAATCGGCCCTCTAAACAAACACCAAAACTCTTGGAAAAAACATACTGTGTAGACTCTTGAGTCTACTTCAAATTGACACAAACAAAACCAAAATCCATTCACCATGCATCAAGATATAAAATCACAAAGGCAGAAGGGTCAAAATGGCCCAAAACGCAACCGTTGGCATAAATGCCCATAAATTCTCATAAAATCATAATAAATTCTAGGAATGAAAATTTAACTAGATTTCATGCAATCCTATCAATTTCTACCATTTTCATACTCTCTATTATAGGAATTGGGGATGAATACCTATAATGTACGTTCCGACGATCCTCCTGCAGACTCCAGTGACCACGACCCTCGTTGGCGCTCACACGACCACAAAGGCACATCACCCGAGCTTTACACGCCGCCACGAGTTGCAGTACGCCTCCATTGACATTTGAGCACACTGGACAGAGGAGGGGGAAAGTAGGGAGGTGAGAAACAAGGGAGGGAGAGACAGGAAGGAGCTAGAGTGAGTGGAGGGAGAGGATGAGTGGAGGGGAACGAGAGGAAGAAAGGCGTGCTTCGGACGGAGAGGAAAACATGCAGATAAAACGAGGTGGAGTGGAAGGCTGAGCTGGTTGGCCACACGCATGGGCTTATAAAGGCATGCAAGGTGGTAGCTGAGCGCATGCACGACCACGCATCCTGCCTACCACAAACCACACGAGCTCACCAACTCACACACCAACTCACTCCCACCAACTGGCCCACAATGTGGACCCCACACGGACCCCACACCCTAGCCCACACAACCATAGTGCCACAATGCACAGGGACATGCAAACAGAAGCCGGCCCACGAGGCCCAAGCCCAAAAGCACAAATCCACCCAATGGGCCTCGGAACAGTAACACCTATCCAGGAATAAATTCATTAAAATGTAAATAATTACAAAATGAATTTTACGGGTGCTACAGGGCATGGTCACAGTGTGCACCAACAATGTGGTAGAGTACGAGGCATGTATTCTTGGACTGTGGGCCACATTGGAGCATGGTGTGTGGAAGTTGCAAGTGCATGTCATCTTGCAGGTTAATGGTAACTAGAAGACAAATGACTCGAAAATGGTGCCTTATCATACTCATCTTCTAAAGATGATGGTCGAGTTTGTGGAGATACGCTTTTTCTCATGAAAAAAGCCAAGAATGCTTACGTAGATGCATTGGCCACTCTTGCATCTTGGTTGTCCATACCAAAGGATAGTACGATGAAAGTGTCGATAACCTGCACAGACCAGCTGACACACTACATGAGCAGAGAGAAAGCAAACCCCACAGAAGAGCTCCCATGGTATCATGACATTAAAGTCTTCTTGGAAACCAGGAGTCATCATCCAGATGCATCAACTGCAAACAGAAAGACTATGGTCCGACTGGCATCAAAATATGTTCTTGGAGCAGGTCATTTATAGAAAAGGTCTTATAATTAGATGCTTCTACACTGTTTGGATAAAAAGGAGGCTTATATAGTAATGTTGCAAGTGCATGCTGGGACATGTGGACCACACATGAATGGAGTGTTACTAGCCAAGAATATAATGTTACAAGGCTATTTCTGGTCAATCATGGAGACAGACTGCTGTCAGTTCCATGGCAACTTCATTCATGCACCTCCATAATTGCACCATAACATGTCATCGCCCTGGCCTTTCTCAACATGGGGAATAGATGTTATTGGAGTTATCCAACCGACAGCTTCTAATGGACATCAATACATCCTAGTAGTTATTGACTACTTTACTAAATGGGTGGAGGCAGCTTCTTACAAGATAGTGATGGCCTTGGTGACCGAAAAATTTATCAGGAACAACATCATCACCCGATATAGGGTCCTGCATTCATTTATTTCTAATAATGGGACAATTTTTATAGCCGAAAGGGTTAAGGATTCCCTACAGGAGCTCCATATCAGGCATCATAGGTCCTCCCTATATCACCCTCAGATGAATGGGGTCGTGGAATCCACCAATAAGAATTTAACTAAAATTCTCAAAAAATTGGTGGAAACTCATAAGGATTGGCATGACTGGCTTCCATATGCTTTGTAGGCTTACAGAACATCAGTCCAGACTTTAACTAGTGCAACTCCATATTCTCTAGTTTATGGTATGGAAGTAGTCCTGCCCATAGAAGTGGAGATACCCTTGCTCAGAGTCTTGAGAGAAGCAAAGTTGGATGAAGCAGAGTGGATTGAGGACTGTTTTGTTCAGTTAAACTTGATAGATGAGCACAGATTGCAAGCTATGCATCATGCACAATGTTATCAGAAATAGATGGCCAAGGCCTATCAAAAGAAGGTTTGACCTAGAAGTTTCTTGCCAGGGGACCTGGTCTTGCGAGCTATACATCTCCTTAATGGTTGTGGCAAATTCAGACCCAGCTAGCGAGGACCATTTGTAGTCAAACAGGTCTTCTCTAGAGGAGTAGTAATCTTGGAGGACTTGGACCATATCGAACAGTCAGAACCAGTTAACTCATGTTACCTAAAGAAGTAATATTAGTGATCACAAACCTCATGTCCTCACTTTGCGACATTGTCCTTGTACTCTATGCATGCATGCATTCATTGTATCAATGTTTCTTGCATCCATGTAGCCTTGCAATTTAGCACATGCTTAACTAACTCCCATTCAGCATGCATCTATAGGCAAGTAGTCATCATCATCATCACATGCATGGATCTTAGTCCAATGATGATAAGTGGAATAAGCTTGCCAATGTTGGGAATGCGTAGCACCTCCTCAGGTAGATACTATCCAGGTAACCTGGAGAGTGAGGTAGCCACCTTTCATTGTGAATTGGGTGAAGTATCCAAGCCACTCGAGGAACTTACACCTCCAAAAGGGAGATAAAATGCTAGGGGTGAGAATGAGAGTGTGAGATAAAATAAAAATATATCTGTGAAAGGGCATAAAAGGAAATAGAAGACAAAAGTTGTAGATAGAAGTCAGCCCTAAAGAGAGAGGCGTATCGGGTAGCGTTGTCTCTACAACTTATCTTGGAGAGGAGTCGGAGTGAATACTTGGGAAGCATATTCAAAAAGGGCCTAGCCAACCCTTTAAACAATAGTAGCTCCCCATCAATAGACAAGGTACCAATTACTAAGCCAGGGATAGGGTAAATCCACATACCTATAAGGGAGAAAGAATAAAGAAAATAAAATAAAAAGAAGTAGGGGTATGGTGCTGTGGGGTTTGTAATGGAGCCTAAGACACAATATTGCATTTCTAGAGAGCCACCTAAGAACTAGGGGCTTGGATAGAGTCACATGAGGATTGGAGATACCATTCCCTTATGTACATGGCGATAAGCACTCCAATGCTAATAGTGCTAATAAGATCCCACAAATCATTCAGCTTCATGCATTCTTCCCATAAACATCATTCTAAAGTGTTGCAAAGTCTAATTTCGTCATTTTAGTTGGGGGCATGTTAGCTACTTTAAAACTAAGAAGATCAGAAGGGGATTGCCTAAACCAAGGGCATGTAAGCTGCTCTTATTGGTTGAGGCCATTAATGTTGAACCAGGGGCATTTCAGCTATCCTATGGTTAGACACACCAATGCTGCTCTAATTGGTCACAACCTCCAATGCTGCTCTAATTGGTCACATCCTCCAAAGCCTAAACCAAAGGCATGTCAGTTGCCTACTAAACACAAAAACAAACAAGCTACTCTCAAAATGTGCCAATCAGTGAAGGGGATCTTAATTGTCGCTTCAAGAACTCTTGCAAGTAAACAGGATACCCTTAGACAAAAGATTATTTTGGAGCCTTCAAGAGTGAGTTAACTCTCGATCAGCTCTCTCTGACACATGACGTAGAGGGATCGGTAATCAATCAGCTCTCCTTGAGACCTACCCAACAGTATAAGGCAAGGCCACTATACATGATGCATTATCTTGGCTTAATCATAGCTTCAGAAGTGCACACATAGGTGACTAGAATTTATTCAAGTTTAGAACTGACATGGTACAAAAGGAAGTGCCCTCTTCAAGTTGCTTGCATTAGGGAACAGAGGTGGACTCGGGTAGAAATCGTGGATAGGCTAGGTATCTCAGATTGCGCTCTCATACGTTGCTGTATAACCAAAGCCCTTTGCCATGGTGACGTGATCAGACCGGATGCAGTGGTGAAGTAAGTAAGACAATTTGGTAGTCATGGTAGTTGAACTCAGTGGATAGGACAAGAAACAAGCTGGCATCAGAGTCTGGGTGAAGGAATCATGGCAGTATCTAGATTAGCGCATCACACGAATCAAATGATACTCTATTGCTCCAAAGAGTCCTGGTAGAAAGATCAGCCTGATGTCCTCGTCATTAAAGAAAATGGCGAAGGGTTTAGTTGTGGACGGAAAGTTGTGCCAAGTCACCCTACCCTCAGTCAGGCCTTCCAACTTCTCATAAGCTGCCTTAACAGATGTAATGATACAAGAGTGGCTGTTGCGATAGTATGTCTCGAAAGTAGACCATTGTGGGCATAGAATTCAACTCCCAGATGTGCAGCTAGCCAGACTTGAGGGACAGATTGGGTCATGTAGTATTCCACAGTGTACAGAAGTAAAGTGTACGCAAAATATATACCTGTACCAATGCCCCATAGCCGTAGAAATGTCAGAAGTGGTGCAATAATCGATCTAGGGTCTAAAATGTCTTAGCCAAGTGTGACCATGTCGACCCGAGGGAGGCCACGGCACGGGGTCGCGCAAGTGGGAAGGAGATCATAGCCATGCCAAGATGGCGAAGGTGCAAGGAAAGATAAAAGAAAAGGAAAAGTAGTCGCCACCTAGTCTTTTAAGGGAAAGACGAGGAAAACCACAAAAAGATGAATGCCTGAAGTGCAGATGTGAAAGCTGAATCTCTGCTAACCAAATGATGGGTAAGGATTCCTATTACGCACGAGGAAGGTCTTAGGCACCCTCGTATGCCCGAGAAACTCGGTCTTTCTAGTCCAATTGCTTGCTAAAGGCTAGATGAATGTTTGCTAAACCTGGGTCATGCTCTAATCAT
>JAMKQA010057300.1:0-10408 GCA_024699735.1 Posidonia australis
TGCACAGTGTGATTTTTAAAGAATTCAGGGCTCATGTTGCAATTTTTCCAGAGAAAAAATGTTTCAGAAAACTACAGGGACCTAAATGTAAAAATCCAAGACTTAAATGTGACGAAAACATGATTTTATTGATCATTATGCAATTTCGAAAATAGTGAAGGGGCATAGTGCAATTTTCACAGATAAAATAAAGAGTAAAAAACTATTTTAAAATGATAAGGACTAAAGTGCAAATTTGTGGACCTATATGCAATAAAAAGGCTCTAAATGTAATAGAACAAAATTAAAGGGATTTTAAAACAAAAAAACAAAAAATAAAATAAAATAAAAGAAGGTCACCACCGGCGATTCAAAGATCGCCGGCAGCAACGGTTGAGAGGCTCATCTGAGCCTCTCCAGGGGCTTGATCGGAGATCTGAAAAGAGGGAAGCTCGAGGAGGAGGAGAAGGGAAGATCCAACGGCATGGATCAAACCTTCGACGGCTAGAAGGCGCCGTCGACCTCCCCTCACTGGCGTCTTCTCCGGCGACGGTGGTGCTCGCGCAGGCGCGTCCAGGGGTGATGGCGGGACTCAGCGGCGATCATGGAAGCTCCGGAGGTCATCGAGGAGCGTCCCTAAGGTGCGGAGATGTGCCGCGCGCGAGGGAGTGGGCTTGCCCATCCCAAGGTCTGGCGACGGGTACGTCCGTGGCGAGCACGGCGTTGCAGCGGTCCCCGCGGTCGTAGGGTAGTGTGGGGTGGCTCGAAACGTTGCGGTGGAGCCACCATAAGTGGCGGTATGGGGCGTCGGTGGCCGGCGTGCTCTGACGTCTCGGTCGCCGGCGATGGGTGTAGACGGCAGCGACGGGACGCGGGCGGTCTACAGGTGTCCAGAGGAGGAGGAGAATAAGGAGAAGAGGAGAGGAGGAAGAAGAGGAAGAGAGGAGAGGGGAAAGGCCCCTTGGGGGCCTGCCCGCAGTCCACCGGTGGTGGGTTCACCACCACCGGAGACGACACGGCGGCGGCGGCTACGGGTTCAGAGGATCAACTAAGCTAAATGGGGTCTGCCTAGGAATGAAATAGAGGGGTGAGGGAGGTTACCTGATGCACGTGATGTCCTCCCGACGTTCCTCAGCGGTGGCGATGGCGTTTCCGGCGAGGCTCCGGCGGCTCTGGTTCAAGGTTTAGGGAACGGAGGAGCGGCTGGTTGCTCTCCGGTTCAGGGGTCTGGTGTGAGAAGGAGGTTGGGTGGTGCTGCTCAGGGGTCTGGTGCGAGAGGAGGCGCCTTGAGTCCGTTTGTTTGGATAGGAACTCGAAGGCGAGTGGAGGTGCCTTGAAACTGTCCGTCCGGATAGGAACTCGAAGGCGAGGGGAGGTGCCTTGAGTCCGTCTGTCTGGATAGGCACTCGAAGGCGAGAGGAGGTGCCTTGAGTCCATCTGTCCCGATAGGAACTCGAAGGCCAGAGGAAGTGCCCTGAGTTCGTTCGTCTGGATAGGAACTCGAAGGCTAGAGGAGGTGCCTTGAGTCCGTCCGTCTGGATAGGAACTCGAAGGCGAGAGAAGGTGCCTTGAGTCCGTCCGTCTGGATAGGCACTTGAAGGCAAGAGGAGGTGCCTTGAGTCCGTTCGTCAGGATAGGAACTTGAAGGCGTGAGGAGGTGCCTTGAGTCTGTTCATCCAGAAGGAAGGAGAAGACGGCAATGGACGTCGGAGAAGTGAGGTGCGGCTTATAAAGCCTGCATCCGCAGTAGCTACGAACATGCTCACCTGCACGTCTCAGCCACCGGCACACCGCACGAGCAACCAGCCACTCTACCCAACCACCAACCACAACCAACGACCCACGAACGTGGGCCCATGTGGACCCCTGACCTAGGCCCCACACGGACCCACACCAGGGCCCCACACTCACAGTGCCACAATGCACAGTGCCAAACCACGCACAGGGACACACAAGCAGAAGCCCGCCCACGAGGCCCAAGCCCAAAAGCACAGAACTGCACAACGGGCCTTAGAATAGTAACACCCATCCAGGAATAAAATTCATAAAATGTAAATAATTACAAAATGAATTTTACGGGTATTACAGGTATGACTTGAGATTATATGTGTCTCAAATAGAGGAAATCAAGAACAGTTTGTTGGATGAAGCCCACCGCTCCAAATACACCATCCATCTAGGAAGCACCAAGATGTATAAAGACTTGAAGAGGAATTTCTGGTGGCTTGGGATGAAGAGAGAGAATGCTGAGTATGTGGCAAAGTGTGCAACCTACCAGATGGTAAAAATAGAGCACCAGAAACCTAGATGGACTTTGCAATCTCTGGACGTTCCAGTGTGGAAATGGAAAAATATGTCGATGGACTTTGTGACGGGTTTGCCACGAACCCAGAGAAAGAATGATATAATTTGGGTGATAGTAGATCGCCTTACAAAATCGGCACATTTCTTACCAATGAGAGTGAGTCTTTCTTTGACAAAACTAGCAGAGTTGTATGTGGCTGAGATTGTGAGATTACATGGTGTCCCAGTGTCTATTGTGTCTGACAGAGACACGAGATTTACATCGAGATCCTGGGGAGCTCTACAAGAGGCTTTTGACACAGTGCTGAATTTTAGCATTGCTTTCTACCCCTAGACGGATGGTCAGACAGAGAGGACCATCCAGACACTAAAGGACATGTTGAGGGCCTGTGCCTTGGACCTTGGTGGTAGTTGGGAGGATTACTTACCCCGGATTGAGTTTGCATATAACAATAGTTACCACACCAGTATTGGTATGGCTCCATGAGGCATTATATGGCAGACCTTGCAAGACACCCACTTGTTGGAGTGAGGTGGGTGAGAGGCAATTAGTTGGGCCCGAGATCGTACAACAGTACGAGGGCAAGGTGGATCTGATCAGGAAAAGGTTGTTGTTTGCCCAGAGTCGGCGGAAGAGTTATGCTGATAGGAGGCGGAGACCTCTGGAATTCAAGGTAGGAGACTTCTTATTCCTGAAGGTGTCACCAACCAAGGGGGTGATGCGATTCAGTAAGAGAGGCAAATTGAGCCCCATGTATATTGGACCGTACCAGATTACCAAGAGGATTGGTGAGGTGGCATACAGGCTAGATCTGCCTCCAGAGTTGGCAGGTGTGCACAACACCTTCCATGTATCGATGTTGAGGAAGTGTTTGGCCAATGCGTCCCAGGTAATACTAGTGCAGCCAGAGGAGCTGCAAGAGGACCTGTCTATGGTTAAAAATGCAGTTCAGATACTAGACAGAAAAGAGCAAGTCTTCAGGAATAAAGTGATTCCATTGGTGTTAGTGAAATGGCAACACCATGGTATAGAGGAAGCTACCTGGGAGCGTGAGGTGGACATCCAGAGACAGTACCCCTATTTGTTTTACTATAGCTGAATTTCGAGGATGAAATTCTTTTAAGGGGGTAGGATGTGACATCAGGGCCTGATTATCCATTTTTAATTGTAAACCATAGAATTAATTGTGATATTGTATAAATGGTTTATTAGTGGATAATCTGTTGTTTCTTGAATGTGTGAGCTTGTGGTTGGCTTTCTGTGCACCTGCTTGTAATTTGGGACCAATGTGGAGTCCAATTTGAGGATACACAGTCACCTCGGTCTGCATGCCTGTTCTTTCCTCTTTTCTTTCCTTCTTTTCTTCTTCTCTCACTCACGAGCTCACCTCACCCCGTCTTCTTCCTCCACCAGCCCAAGCCACCAACGATGCTGGCTCGTGCCTTCCCGTCTTCTCCGATGTGATGGGCGATCGACGTGATGCGGGAGGAAGAGGAGATAAGAGAGGCAGAGGCGAGTGGAAGAGGGAGGATTGTGAAGCAAGAAAGAAGTAGAAGAGGAGGAACGACGTGCGCGAAGGAGGTGGTGGCTGTCGGTGTGGACCACTAGAGGAGAAAGCTTCGCTGGGGCTGTGCCGAAGTGTGGGGAGAGTCGCTGGTGTGCGAGGAGGCTCATCGGAGAGGTACGCAACCCCTCTTTCTCCTCTATTCTCTTCTTTTGTTCTAATAAGTTAAATGCATGAAAATGATGAAAAATGCATGTAAAATCGTAGAAAAATAGTGGAATTGATGAGAATGAGTTGAAATACATGAAAACCTAGTTATCATGCGGTTAGGATTGAAATTTGTAAGAATATGCAAGATTTTGGGATGAAGGCTACAGTAGCTGTTTTTGAGCTTCATTCCTTTGTGATTTTCGTGTGGATTGTGTGGTTGATGAAATCATGAATGGTTTGTGAGGTTTTGAAGTAGACTCAAGGGTCTAAACCCCATGATTTATTGATAATTTGTGATGTGTGTTTGAGGGGTCCGACGGAGGCTCCCACTTCCAACGATATCGTCGACCGAAACAGGGGAATGCCCTAGTTACAGGAAATTGGGTGTGCCGAATTGAATTCGGTATGCCAAAATCCTGACAGATTAAGCTAGAATACCTTTTTTTGGTAGGTCGAAATCATCCAGTTGATCGAATCAGGGATTTTTGGTATACCGAAAATGTTCGGTATACCGAACCAGGGATTTTTGGTATACCGAACCTGGGTTCGATCTGTCGATTTTGCCCTGGCCCTGATATACATAAATATGAATATATAAAATGAAGGATAAATGGTTTTAAAGGCATGTAAAGCATGTGTTAATGATGTTTTCCCCATGCAATTGACATGGAAGAATATAGAACCCAAATAAGTGGATTTGGGCATGGTCTGGGTTTTAGACCCTATAAATGAATAAAATGGTTGATTGTGTGTAGTTTTGGGCATGAGACCCATTTGTTATTTTAAAACACATGGTTTTTCATGAATTGAGTTGGGACCCCTATGGAGGGTCAAGTATTGCATGGAAACAGATTCCTACAACCAAAAAGAATGGAAATGGAAATGATTTTTAAAAAAGGAAAACTTAAAGAGTTTTGAAATGAAACACTAGTAATGTGTTAGGGAACTACGAGGGTTGGTGTTGACAACGTGGTAGGAGTATGAGGCTCTAATGAAATCAGTTGCCAGATACGACTCTGGTTGCCGAGCTTGAGATGGTGTAGGCTGAGCCTGGGTCATTGCACCTAATTGTTCGGGCCACCGAGCACATGACTGTGTAGGCTGAGCTTAGGTTATTGAACCTAGTTGTTCTAGTCACCGACGGTGTAGGCTAAGCTCGGGTTGTTGCACCTAGTTGGTCGGGTCACCAATGGGGCGTTAGACAAAGACGCATCCCCATGCATATATGAAAGAAATTGAGGCCGGTTGGCTAGGGTGGTGGCATCTCACAAGGGGAATTTCACTATAGTAGTGCAGGGAGGTAGGGGAAATGATGTCCTCACCTACTGCTTGTGTGCCTGGTTACCCCTGATTAAGGTAACATCAGTAAAGAAAAGTGAAAATGAATAAGAAAAGAATGGGATTTTGAGAAATAAAAGGAATGTGGTTTGTCTAGGATTGGATTTATGAGTGGTCCTAAAATCCTAGAATAAAACAAGAATTGTGTTTTAACCAGTTACCAGCCTGTTTTTATGATTTTGGTTTTGAGCCCGAGGGACATTGTGTTTTAGCCTAGATCTGATCAGAGATATGAGTTTTGAAAGTGGTTATAGTCTTGGGAAGAAATCCCAAGCAATAAAGAAGAAAGATGAGTTTTGAAAAGGAACATGGTTTTGGAAATGATTTCTAGAAATTTTAAAAGAAAAAGGAAAAGTGAGTTTTGAAAAGAGTATAACCCTGAGAACAGATTCCCAAATGATTTCAAAGAAAGGAAAAGGATGTTTTAAGCTTAATCTTCAAAGAAAACTAAGTTTTATAAATTTAAAGTTGAGTTTTTGGCTTTTCGCTATTTTCGTGTGTTGTGGGCGCGTACTGGGTGACTTAGATGTCACTCACGCATGCTCATTTGGTTTTTAGGTGCAGATTGTGTGCAGTCAAGTTCCTGTGCCAGAGTCGGAACTTCTAGCCACACATTGTTTCCTAGAGGTGAGTCTTAGTTACAGTTATTTAATTTTACTGTAATCAGTATAATTTTACTTATGATGCTATGATTCATGTAACGTGCCTGGGTTCAGTGCGTAACAGTTTTACTCTCTACTTAGACAACGGAATGCTTTGGGTGAGAGGCTCCAGTGGGCATCATAGGTGTTCACTCTGGTTGTTGCTCGCCTGTGGATGGAAAGGAACAAAAGACTCTTTCAAGAAGATTATGTGCAAGTCAACGCCCATTCTTTCTGTAGGACTCTAATGTACATGTTAGATTCATGTGTAATGGGTTTGGGGTTTTAATTTTGTTTGAGTTTGGTACTCACTCGTGGGCTAGATATGTGAGGATTCCTTGACTTTGCTGGTAGACTCTTTGCCTAGGCTAAAAATTTGGGCTGGGATGTTATTTTACTACTTTGTTGGGCTTGGCCTTTTGTTTTGAGCTTCTACTCTTGGCTTGCGTTCTCTCATGACCCATGGCTTTTTGTATAGTTTTTCTTATTTATATATATTTTGAGGGCCTCCCTCCTTTTAGTATCAAAAAACAAAAAATACGACATTCTGAATCGATGAATTCTGGGTGATATTGGTGCCTCACAAGCATCAATTGGCAATTTTGGCACCTCCCAAGCACCCAGATTCGATATCTTCAAGTGATTCTTTTGCATGGATCAAGATTATGACGTATCTTTTATAGATTTAGATCAAATATTTGTAAATACGAATAGATTTGTTTCCAAAAGGGTGGATGAGCTTGTAAGTTTATAAAAAGACCAATGTTGTATTGAAAAGGGGCAATTCTCTTGTGCAGTTCTCTTGCCTTTACTTTCATGCAAGCTTTGTAATTTCAAATTTCAAGTAATGGTAATGAAGTTTTTTCTCTAAATATTTATTTTTCTTCTCCATCTCCTCTACGTCCTTTAATTTACTCGCTACTTTTTTTTTATTAGCTTTGAATCGTGTTGTTGCTTTCATAACATAGAAAAATCTCAGGTAGTCTTATTCTGCTGGTTTTTATCTTATTGTTGTTAGTGTAATCAATGTTTCCTCCTCTATTTCTTTATTCTCCCTTCCCCTTGCTCTTGGCTATTAGTCATTAGTAAAGTCACTTGTTTTATTCAATTTTGTATCGTAGGATCGTAAACAACAAATCTCTCTACCGATTTACGTTCTTCTTCGATTGAGTAGTTACATCAAGATTTTGAGAAATGAGACCAAATCTCTATGTTTCAACTCCCACTTGCCTTGCCACGTTTTAGCACCATGCACTTGCAGATTTAAAGTTTCTTCGATTTTACATCGAGCAACGAGCAAAAGAGATGAGGAGTGTGTGATCATACTAGATCTGAATTTATTCACTAGCGGTGCTCTTCAGCATCCTCGCATGCTTCCTCGATAGACACTTGCATGTTTTCAGATGTTTACTCCATTATTTGTGCAATGAACAAGCTCGATGTCTGCTCTATAAAACCTGGAACATGTGTAACCTCTGCGGATAGCTACCGTGGACCACCACTACAAGTTGCCATCGCAAATTGCCATCGTGGATCCCTGGGTTCAGAATAGACAGCAAGGTAGAGCACATGCTTGCATGGTTTTCTCGCTCTAATTCTTGTTTCTTGCCCATGATTTATTTTCCCCGCCTGTTTGACGCACACTTTAGCATGACATCTGGCATCAAGCTTTCATTCATCTAGGCATATCTCATGGAGCATGCATCCCCATTTGCATGGCATCACATCATTATCCAAGAGCATACAATATTTGGCATTTGATTACCTACATAACCACACAAGCAAGCGAATTTGCCAAGAAAGATCGATTTGTCGAGCGTATAGAATGCCTAATACCTAACCAATGTGTAACAGGAGTCCTTATCCTTTATTTGGCCCGCAATGACCTATGTGTCGTATTCATTCAACATGGAGCATTATCTTTCAAATTTGCATTACTTCAAACACATTTTCTTTGCACAGTTTTCCTTGTCTTTTATATTTAATAGACTAGGTGGCAACTCTATTTTTCCTTATCATTTATTATTTTGCTTTCTCTTTGGCATTTCCGAGTTGAGTATCCTTCCTTGAATTCATCATCTCGTCGTGACCTTATCGGTTCATACATTTGGCCATTTGTGCCTTGTGCAAAGTAGTCGCCGACATAGTCACAATATCCTTCCCCATTAAAGGAATTTTGCCTTTGAAATTACTCCAAGGCAAAAAAAGGTATGGGTGCCAAGCTCAAATGTCTATCTTATGATCCTAGATAACCAGCACAACATTGTCGCCAAAGCTCAAAGACTTGTAAGAGAAAACTATGCTCCACAAATCCATCTCATCCCACCAAGGTTTTGGACGACATTACGGACTCAGCTCTTCCTGATTCTAAACTTCATTACTCCCTAGATCGTAGCCCCTCCAAGACACCAGTTCTCCAACCACAAGCTCTCACAGTTTCTATTGCTGATGGGTAAGGCTCCTCTACTCATCCTATTCAGCCACTTTGTTGGAATCTTAGGCTTCTCTAGTGGGGGTGAATAGAGAATTAATGATAATTTAATAATTTAAAGTGTGTTTTACAAGTTCAAGCAAATAACAAGTAAATAGAAAGAAATAAACAACTTGAATATTAAATTAAAACATGTAAAGAAGGAGATAAGAGACATTGAGAAAATGCATCAAAATTTATAGTGGTTCAGCCTTTTCAACTTAGTCCACTCCTCAAGAACCCCTCAAGAATTTCCCTATTTCATTCTTGTTACCTCAATATCGCTACAACTCTTGACGAACCCTCACCAAGTTCTACAAAAACTGTGGTTGATGCTCCTCACAACCTAAGAAGCAATTAGGCCTTGAAATGGAAATTGATTTACAACTCTCAACTCTTTTTCTATTTCTCCCTGACACACAATTTGAGCAAGTAGGTATTTTGTGGATTTGGAATTGAAGAACTTGCTAAGGCTTGAAAATAGGTGTGGGTTAGAAATATTTTTTAAAGGATAGGAATGAGAAGTAATGAGTCTTATGTAAAATGGGTGCCTTTGGGTGTGTATATAAAGGCCAAAAAGTGGTGTATAACGTTACTCTAATGGCTACAAATGGCTAGTCATTCGATAGATCAAAACTAATTCGGTATGCCAAATGACTCAGTTTTTCACAACAGATGGATAATTTGGTAGACTGAAAATATTTCGGTATACCGAATTAGTTCTCGATTTTGAACTTTTGTAAGCCTAGATTTCGGTAGCACCATGCACTTGCAGATTTAAAATTTCTTCGATTTTATATTGAATTTATTCAATGAATGGTGTTTTTGGAACTAAGCCTATTTTCCTAAGACGTTATGGAGGTTTTGGGAGATTATTGCAAGTTCTGAAAAAACAACAAATTACATTTATAATTACAATAAGAACTTGATTTCCAATCTTCTATTTGTCTTAACTTAAATTTGCACATACACTCTTTCTTAGTCTATTTCTCTTTCTTTATTTCCCAAGATTCATAAAGATTATTCTTTGGCCTATTAAGAAAGGTTAATATATAAATATGTTTTGTGATCATCAAAATCGAGACAAGACAATTTAGTCAATAATCTTCTCCTTTTTGGTTATGACAAACCAATAAATATTTCATAGCTATAGAAATGAACATGCATAAGATATGACAATAAAAACAACAAAGCTTCCCCTAACAATATTAGTACATTGGAAAATATAAAAAATATAATCAAGTTAGAACACAAATATGCTCAAGTATGACTCAACCATCCACTTAAAATAACATGATAAGCTCAAAAAAAGCTTTTTAATACCTTCCCAATTCTTCTCTATGTTTTTGTCATAAGCAAAAAAAAACAGAAGGCATAAATTCAAAGAATAATGTAATATAAACACAAACATTATCAAGAGATGAAGGATATTCAATAAGCATAAAAATCTATTTTTATATAGAGGATATTCTATGAGAATCATCAAAATCAATCTCTATGACATAGATGATATTCAAGTAAACACCAAATCAACTTTTATAAGATACCAATTATTAGATCCAATTGTTTGTCCATAGGCATCATGATCAATTCTCATAAGATAGTCAATGAATTATGGTAAGCTCCCCCTCAATTCATGAGTAAAGAGAAAACTTCAGATATTCGATGAATAAACTTCATCGCAATTCAAGAATGGGTAAAAGAAATTTATTCAATAAAGATATTCAATATACCAAAGATAATCATCAAAAATCAACTTTCATATTGTGACCCGTGCCCAACCCAGAGGGAGGGGTAGGGAGACCACAGCCATGCCAGTGGATGGCGAAGGCGCAAGGATAGGATAAAAGAAAAAGAAGAGGGGTCACCACCTAGTCTTTTAGGGAAAGACGAGGAAAACCACAAATGGATGAATGCATGCATGGGATGCAGATAGGAAGGCTGGATGTCTGCTAACCAGA
>JAMKQA010057302.1:0-10635 GCA_024699735.1 Posidonia australis
GCATGCAGGTCCTCATGTTTTCTGTGAATGTTTCTGAATGCATAATCTTGCTGGTTTAATTGCATTTAAGCCCCTGCACTTTCCAGAAACCTTCCAGAATGTTCATTTTTGTGGTTTAATTGCACAGAAGTCCCTGAACTTCTTTAAAAACTTTCCAGAAGCATGTTTTTGCTGTGAAAATTGCATGGAACACCATGGACTTCTTTAAAAACTTTCCAGAAGCATGTTTTGTTGGGTAAATTGCATTTTAACCCTCCTGTTTCCATGCATTCCTTCTATATGCCTTATATCTTAGTGAAAATTACATTTTTGCCCTATGTTTTCTTCAGAACTCTTTCTGAATGCTTTGTTTGCTGGGTATTTTGCAGTTTAGCCCCTGGACTTCATTCTTATTGACTGTTTTGCTGTTTTCATGGGTAAAATGACTGTTTTGCCCCTGAAACATTTCTGAATCATTTTTAAGGCATTTTATTGCACTTTTACCCTAATTTTGTGCTGATTTGATATGCATGCACGCATTAGTGGGTAAATTGCATTCAACCCCCTAGAGGATTTCACTCGCACTAAGGACACCCGTTTGACCCCAGATTTGACATGCATGCATGGAATGTGTTTTCCCATGTGTTTTCTTGACAATTTGAGCTTCTGGATGCTGGCTTTCCTCGGATTTGGATTTTTTGCATAAAACCCCCTGCATTCTTCTAATTTACACACACACTTGCATCTTGCAAATTTTTCACATCTTTTTGCATGGTTTTCTTCCGACTTTTCTTCTATGCTTGGTGCACGCTTCTTAGCTATGCACCGAGCTTAGTTCTCTCCGCGTTTTCCTCGGTTTTCCGTAATTTTCACGATTTTCCATCGCCCATGGGCGTGCTGCAAAGCGGCATTACCCATGCCTACATTTGACCCACGGAATAACTTTTTCCCCCTTTGACTTCGATTTGGCATGATTTCAGTCATTTTCATACATGAGCATATAGAATAAGCAAGCACGTATTTAGCAGACTATTGACAGTAGAAAGCCTAGAAAGACCGAGTTTTCTCGGGCGCATGGGGATGCTTAACCCCTTCCCCATGCGTAACTAGAATCCTTACCCTTTCTCTGCCTCGCATTCACCCTGCATTATCCATTTTGCACGGAGCACGCATTCATTGAGCATATTGTCTCGCCTCTTGATTTTCTTGAGGTTCTTCTTGGTTTTCCTCGTCTTTCCATTGAAAGATTAGGTGGCGACTCCATTTTCCTTTTCTTTTATCCTATCCTTGCGCCTTTGCCATCTTGGCATGGCTGTGACCCCCCTCCCGCCTCCCTCCGGGTCGGGCACGGTCACTGGGAGCTTACTTTAAGGGGGAGGTTATTGAAAATTCTTATCCTGTATGATTAGAACTCATAATTGATATTTTGTTTTTGTCATCATCAAATAGGGGGAGATTGATAGAAATATATTTTGTTTTGATGATTACACCTGGACTAATGAGTTTTTTTGTATATTTTCATGAAAGAAAAAGGTTGAAGAAATTACTAGTTGTAAATGTATATGCAAAGACATATTCAAAAAAAGGTTGAAGAAATTACTTGAGTCATGTAAACTTTATGATATGTTGTAAATGTATATGTAAAGTCATATTTGGCAAATTGGTTGTGAAATATATGAAGTATCAAAATAGGCATACCGAAGGAAATCAGTATACCGATACAGGAAAAATCTGTATACAAAACTGAACTCCGAAATTAAGGATGAAGAATCATAAACGGCATACCGGAGAAAAATGACATACCAAAACAGGAAAAATTGGCACAAGCAACGGAACATCGAAAAAGACTGTGAAGATAAAGCTGAAGATAAAACGGCATACCGGACTAAAACGGTATACCGTATCAAAAGAATTCGGCATACCGAAATAAATCCGGCATACTGAATTGCCTGAGTGTTACTGATTGAAGACAAAAATGGCATTCCAAAGGTCAAAACAGCATACCGATAAACTAGTCATTTATGACCATTTTCTAGTCGTTAGACACATCTTTTGATGGTCATTTGGCTATAAATAGGACATTTACAAGCCTTGATAAGACACACATCACATTCATATGCTTGTAACTCTTTATTTCCATGCTCAAACTCTGTCCTACATTCTCTTCACAAGCGATATTGTAATTCATACGTAAAAGCGCTCTGTGAAAGGGAATACACAAGTTGTAAAGCTATAAGAGAAGACTTTAACTTCTCGGGGAACAAGAAGTGGAAGGAGCAAAGATTGGGTTGGTGGGATAATCAACACAAGTAAGTATTTTATTGTTTTAAGTATAAAGAGAAAAATCTCAAGAGGATCTTGAGGAGTGGACTAGGCCGGTATTTTGGCCGAACCACTATAAATAGCTTGTGTATTCGATTTCTCTCATCTCCTTCTTGTGCATGTATTATTCTTAACCCTCAAATATATATGCTTGTTATCAGTTGCTTGTATATTTTGTTATTACACTTCATTTAGATTAACTTGTAATTAAAATCGAAAAAATTAATATTAAAAATTAAAATCCTCTATTCACCTCCTAGACAAGACTTTCGATCCAACACACGTGTGGTAGAAGGAGACCGCAGAGTTGCAGGTTGAATCTTGTAGTGGTTGGGAGGCATGGCTATGGTTTCGACTGGCCGGAATTGGAGGTGGCTAGTGGGTATTTCGGCGAGAGAAGGTGCTCTATTGGAGAAACCAGTAGGGTTCGAGTGACTTGGGAAGGCAATGCTTGGGATGTTGTTTAGTGGCCATGGAGGGGTTTGGATGGATATGGTGTGGCTAGAGATGGAGACGGGTGGAGTGGGTATGCTCAAGGTTGTGAAAATGCTGGCCTCCTCAATGGATGCATGGGAGAGGAGTTGGATATTTGGGAGAAGTGTTGGTGTTGGGTTTGGTGAGGGTTGTTGGCGTGTTGGTGAGGGGGAAGGAAGAAGGATGTCTATTGTGGTGTCGGGTTGTGGTTGTATTGGAGGAGGAGATGGATGGCCAGAGAGGTGGTGGCTATGCTGTGTATTTGGGTTGCTAGGAGTGAGTGACGAGTTGCAGGTTGGGTTGTATGGTGAGGGCCTGCTGGAGGAGGAGATGGATGGTTGGAGATGAAGGCTACTCTTACGTGGGATGTTGGCGTGAGGTGGTGAGGATGACTGCTGTGGTGTTGCATTGTGGGATAGGTGGAGGTGGTAGTATGGGTCGTCTGGTAGGTGCTGTGATGGAGGAGATGGATGGTCGGAGACCGTGGCTGCTGCTACGTGGGATGTTTGATGAGGGCCTGCGGGAGGAGGAGAGGGTGCTATGCTGTTGTGTGGCCGGAGAGGTGCTAGAGAGGTGAAGGTGGTAGCTGTAGTGGATGGAGGATGCTGTGAGAGGTGTTGTGGTGGCTACCGTGGGGTGTTGCTGTGATGGAGGAAGAGATGGATGGCCGTGAGAGGGCGGCTGCTGTGTATTTAGATGGAGCTACAACAATTGGGTTGCCCAGCCCAAGAGAGAGAGAGAGAGAGAGAGAGAGAGCCCTCTGCATACGTGAATAGTGGGCTTTAAATAGGAAGTGTAGAGTTAATAAGTGCCTTAGATCTTAGGTTCAGAAATAGAAGGTTGAAATGAGATTGTGGGTGAGGCTTGGGCTTGTTTGGGTAAGGCTTGGGCTTACGTTTGGGTCAGACTTGGGTTTGTTTGGGTGATGCTTGGGCTTATTTGGGTGAGACTCGTTGTAGCTAGAGTAAGTTTTGTCAAAGGAGTCCGACGACAAACGATCTTAAAATCGAAGTGTCTATATATACATAAAATATTGAAAAATATACAAGATATCTAACATTTAAGTTGATGTCATCTCCTTATCTTCTAATTCATCATTTAAGTTCAGTCCCTGAAGATGATCAACCTCATTGTACCAATCCTTCAAGCATACAGAAGCTACTACAGACTTTTATGTTAATTTACATCTTTTATCACTTAAAACTCTTCTACCTGCAGAAAATGAAGACTCTGATGCCAAAGTAGACGTCGGAATCGTTAGTAATTCTTTAGTCATTTTAGAAACTACAGGAAACTTAATTGCAGTATTAGACCACTAATTTAATATAACTAAATTATCAATTTCTAATTCACTAAAAACAAATTCACATTCAAAATAATTTTATAATTCATAATTACTGGTTAATTTTACGTTTTTTTTTTGTTATTTAATCTATTCCAAAATGAACTACCACTATTAGTAGTAGTATGTGTTCCTATAAAACTAGATGTGTAAACACTACAACTACCTTCATCATAATTGCTAACATATTCTTTAAATAACGTGTAAAAAGTTACCTTAATATTATTATTAAATGTATCTATTCTTTCACTTTTATTCATATTACTAAAAATATAATCAATAAATATCATACAATTAGCTGATCTATGCCTAAATTGCATGAATAATGCTAAACATGTCCATATTAGAGGCTCATCTCAAGAACTATTATATTTATCTTTCATTAATTTAATAATATTTACAAAAGCTGGGATATCTCTATATTATTGAAAATTATTTGTAATATTAAATAAATTAATTAAAACTATAGAACTAATAGGATAATATTAACCTGATAATTATTTAGTTATATTGTACAATGGTTTGAAAAAATTATGAATTAAGTTAGAATTTTGCAAATCTTTATCATTTAACAAATAATTAAATTTTGCATTATAATATGTTATAATTATGTTACTATAAGGTAAACTTGAACTTAACATATCATATGTTGAGTTCTATCTATATTAAACAACTAACTTAGATTTTTTAGGTTTTAAATCATTTTCTGCATATAAATGTTTGAATTCTTATATACCATCTTGTACAATTAAATTTAAAATGTGACAACAACACCTATAATAAAATAAATCACCATTTAATATTAGTTTTAAATTTCTTTTTAATATTTCAATTGCAACATTATTATTAGAAGCATTATCAAAAAATATTGTATTAATTTTATAACATATGTTATATTCTTTAGCAATATCTTTTATCATATTTGTTATTACTTTACTAGTATGTAGATAATTAAATACTTTAAAAGTAATTAATCTTTTTTATAAATTCTATTCTATATCTATTCAATGTGCAATTAAACATAAGTATGGAAAATTATTAGAATCAGTAGGACATTACAAGTCAATGATATTTTACATAATAAACTAAAAAATATTTACATTAAATTTAGTTTATCTTTTTAAAATATTTTATAAATTATATTTTTAATAGTGTTCCTAGAATAATCTTTAAATTGTGGGTTAAAATAATTTTATACACAAGATTTAAATTTTTTTTTTCCAAAAAAAGAAAATAGTTGATCATTTTGTACTATAAATTTTGTTAAAGCTTCTTATGCTTCTTTTGTATTATATTTTAAATTTACTTATCCACTAGAACCTACGTGCAATTTATATTGTTTTAAATTTATGTTATCATCTTTATTATGTGTAGCTATATATTTTTATAAATACCTAGATATATGACCTACACCCTCACTCCTAAAATAAGTGTATCTTATATTACAATAATTAAAATAACATCTATTTCCATCTATAGGGTCTAAGGTTACATGTTCTCAAATCCTTCAACCTTTTTACCTAAGTTTCTTTGTGACTATGGATTGTATTTGTGTGGTTTGAAGCTTGTCTGACTCCTGGGTTGGGATATAATCATGGCTTTCTATATTTTCTATAATAATGTATTAAAAAATTGGTAATAAAAAAATCCTTAACTTAAAAAACCCAAAACATAAAAATGGAGAGATTAAATGTAGAGAAATTAGAGGGATTAGAAGTAAAGAAATTTTGTTATTGGAGGCTAGAGTAGATCCTGCGACAGAGTCCAGAACCAAACTTGAATTCTTCACTTAAGTTTTGAGATTTGAGAAAGTTGAAGAGAATGAAAGAATTGAGAAAATGAGAGTGTTGTAGACTTGTAATAGAGTAGAGAATAGAAAGAAAAGTGACTTGTGTGAAGAAAATGAAAAATATGGAAAAATATTCATAAAAGAAGGAAAAAAAAAAGAGAAAAAAAGGAACGTTGGGGTGCAACGTTGCACCCCAACATTATTGTTAATGTTGCTGCAACGCTAATGATAACATTGCAGCAACAACAACCAACGAGCGGTTTTATAAACAACGGTTGATTTTATAAACATTATAGAAGAGTATTTATAAAAGAAGAAGTAAAAAAAAAGATGTTGGGATGCAACGTTGTACCCCAACATTCTTGTTGACGTTGTTGCAAAGTTGACAATAATGTTGCAACAATAGTAAGCAACGGTTAGTCTTTTACGAAATGTCCTAGTTGGCTCGGTCTGACATGGTACGACGCTCTCAACGAGTCTAAACTGGGCCTACCCGAGCGAGCCTAGTCGGCTAGGCCAGGCTTGTTTACAGGCTAGGCCAAATAGCCCTTTCCATGTCTAAGCGAACGTTTGCTTTTGCTTTTAATTCATTGAACATTTGTTGAAGAGAATCATGTAAACAAGAACTTGTCAGACATATGTTGGTGTTATTGACGAAAACAATGTTTAAGCGGACATTCGTTGCAGCGTAAATTTGTTTTTAATTATCAAATTTGACTGGTTTAAACACAATAATTGCTTCCTTTTCAAGAAACTAATCACGGAACTTATTTCTATCCGAATTAAGAGAGATATTTGTATTATCTTGCTTATTTATAAAAAAGGATAAACTCATCTATATATATACATAAGATATGAGATATCATATTTGAGAGAGATCTTCATAAAAGTTTATTACGTCTGACTATGTAAATCTACGTTTTCTCAAAGAACAACAAAGAAGCAATAGTACGATTTCTTGGAAAATAAAGAGGTTGATCGTGTACTTTGAGAGAGTCGAAGTTACAAGGAGTGGTCATAAAGGCATTCTAATAGTGGTTCTTTTATCGTCGGTTGCGAGTGTAACCATGTCGGCGACAGCCTCGGGCACGGCGCGAAAGGTCAAATGCTCGAGGACCAGTAAAGTCTCGGCAAAACAATAAAAAGCAAATGATAAAATATTAGGAGTCGCCACCTAGTCTATTTAAAAACAGGAGTCGAGGAAAACCGTTTTAAAATAATAAAACTATGTAACAAGTCAATGGAAAAAAGATCAACACGAACCAAAAAATGGGCAAGGATCCCTGTTACGCACGAGAAAGGTATTAGGCACCCTCGTGCGCCTGAAAATCGGTCTTTCATGGATTTCTCGTTTACTTATATGAAATGTTGGCTTTTCAGGCTGTCTCTGTACGCCCGAGGGCAATATGCAATGCAACTCTATATGCAAGTGGCGCCTTATGCTAAACATGGATAGAGGGACTGTAGGATGTGTCCTAATACTCTGAAAGGTCACCCAAGTTGTGGATCAAACACCGGTGCAAAGATATTGCACGGATATAACCTCGAATCCAACAAGATCGAGTGGCTAACGTCCTCGCTTTGCTACATGCAAAACCTAGGCTACCATGCATAAATGTGGATGAAAACAGACTGGAGTTATCCTGATATATCTAGGAGGACACCCAAGGAAAACCAAAGGCAAAGCAAATCAGGAATCATGCTACATGCCAAATACCACTTTTGGCACAATGAAAACAGGCAGGTGCGCCAGTCTAGTGCGCCACCTATGTGCGCCTATATGGTGTGCCACCTATGTGCGCTTATGAATTTGCAGATCAGACAATAAGCTAGACTAATGTGGCATGCGATATAAAATCTTGCAAACATGCATAAAACCATTTGAAAACGCATCATGGACATCTAAAAGACCTGATCACATGTGAGTGAGTTTCCCCCTCTTTCACAAGGTCATAAAGGAAAGAGGAAATCCAAGAAAACATGTTATGGGTCTTGTGCTCAAGGGCAACATGCCTCACACAAGACCACACAACACTACTCTGATAAAAGCCAATGAATCCTAGCTATGCTACCTGGGTCTGGATCATAAACTGAGGCAAAAGAACTCTACACAGAGAGTCTCGAAAAGCCACCAGTTCACCAAATCTAGGTAATAAGCTAATTTCACTAGATGCTAAACCAATGCAAACAGGGTTATTATATGCTAAAATCATGCAAGCAAAAACATGGCATATCAGAGATCAAACCCCAAAAAGATCAGGACCCTAAACAAACAGAAAAGCATGCAAACTATGATGCAAAATCTACTGTTTGCATCCTGTGACCAGGCTGGTGCGTCAGGATGGTGCGTCATTTTGGTGCACCCCAGAAATCCTGAATCAGACTGCAGTCTGATTTCAGAGTCTTGGCCAGATGCATGCAATGAATTAGATTACTGGCTTTTCAGATCGATATTTCAGATGTCAGGGAACACAATCATGCTAAGTAATCAAGACTTGAACATCCATTTCATTCTCTCTTTTCTAATCATTCTCATTGGTTCTGATTAACCTATAATTCATGCATATTTTATTCCCATATTTGTTTATTTTGTATATAAATAATATTATTCGAGGTGCTTTGTGCAAATTTTGCAGAACTTGAGGACTTAGAAAGAATCTACGAAAAATAAGGGGAAAAAGAATAATTGTGCTAGAAAAGAAGAGATTTTTGTATAGAAAATTCTAGAGCTATGTCAAAAGGTCAAACACATATTTTCCATGTGCCTAAATACTAGCAAAATATCAGTCAAGCTATGGAAAAAGTCAAAGAAGATCCTAGATTACATGGACACCTCTTAAGCACTCAGATGCCGACGCTTTTCAAGCACTTGCACAAGATATTTTTGACTTTGTCTTCTTTAGATAAGATTCTCAATTGTAAATATCATGTATTCAAAATTCAAGATTAAATTTTGTATTCAGATTTGTCTCTGATATATGTAAGTCCTTGTAAGCCTATAAAAAGACCCCTTATGTAGATCTATGGATCCTGAACCAAGCAAGCAAGCAAGGAAGGAAGGAAGCAAGGTTTTAGACTTTCTTTCCTTTCATCTATTTTGGGAGATCTTGAAAATCATCAATGTAATCTCAGGTTCCCTTCAATAAAAAGTTTTTTTTTATTTAATTATGTCTTCTACTTCTTCTCTCCCCTTCTTTTATTTTATTGTTTTACGTAATCATGTGTGACTAATCTTCTAGATCTAGGATTGAGATGAAGTTCATGTAATATTATATGTCATGATTAAATTGCTCTATGTTTTCACTTTATGCTTAATGCTATGATTATGTGGGTTGGATGTATATTACATAGATCATTCAATGAATCGAAAAACTTTGAAAGATTAACATTGATTTCATCTTTTTAGTCTATGCTTAGGGAAGATTTAATTGAATGTTGTGTATATAATCTCAATTCCATCATATATCATTTGATTTAATTTGATTTCTGTATTTTTATTCCTTGACTTGATAGTCTATGGTGCATTGCATATAGATTATGCTTGTTAAGATAAAAATCATTGAATTAAATTATTTAGATCAATTGGGAAACATAGAGTGTATGTAATCATGCATTTATATTTACATGAATGGATTCAAAAATCCTAGTTCTTCATTTATTCTGAATTTTTCTTAAGTGTTTAGTCCTTAGTCATCATTTCTCTCATTTTTTCATCTCAATAATTGATAATAAATCTCTATTCTTGAACACTTTTCTCTGTGGGATCGACCCATATTTGCCACATACTACATAGTACGCCGTGCACTTGCAATAATTAAATAAGATACATCAGGTTCACATGGACTACAGTTACACATGTTTTCTGTATGATGCATGAGAATATCTTGGATGATTTAAATAGTAGGGAAACATGACATGGGATGCAAAAGACACGTCAGAGTACAAGCAAACATTATAACAGCCACATATCAAACTGAACTTCATAGAGAAAGTAACATAAACTTCAACCTAACCAAGAAAGTGCAAGTGAACATCCATATAACAAAAGGTGCAAGCAAATACCATCATGACAAAGGATACAAGAAACATGAACATAAAAGTATTGTATTAATTAAATCTGCAGTATGAGCTTCATTCAAAAAGTCATGCAGAGAATATATAGAGGTGAAAAGGGAACCTACCTTTTGATGTACTCCTTGGTGGCTTGAGGTGGCTTCTCCTTGGTGCTTTGGACACAGTTGGGGGTGTTCAGGGATGCAAGGAAGTGCTCAGGGATGTAAGGGAACTAATTGTTAAGAGTGGGTGGACTGCCAAGAGAGAAGAAATGTTGCTTATGGAGGGCTTTTTAAAGAGAATGAAGAGGTAACTCATTGGGATGCAAAAGGCCTTGAAACTCAACAGCCTTGCGTAAATTCGTGAGGAATATTCGTAAGTGAAGGTTTCAAGCACAGAAAATGAAAAGCCAACAGCCAGCACCCTGTGAAGTGGTTGTGCGCCACCTTGGTGCACCAGCTTGGTGCGCTACCTTGGTGCGCCAACTTGGTGCACCAATTTGGTGCTCCACATTGGTGCTCTAATTTGGTGCTCCACATTGGTACTCTCACTACAACAAAATCGACGTTTAGCGAGGACAATGTTCCTCGCGAAGTCCTCGCAAATGCCTCGCAAACTCCTCGCTACGCAGTATAACGAGGACTTTGCGAGGACTAATTGTCCTCGTAGCTACGTA
>JAMKQA010057303.1:0-10765 GCA_024699735.1 Posidonia australis
TGAAAAAGTGATTTTCAAAGATGAAAACCAAGTTTTGCATTTTAAGAAACGAGTTTTCTTTGATTTTACTGTGCTTGCTTGTAGTTGGGTGTTTTGGGGGCGCGTACTGGGTGACTTAGATGTCACTCATGCGTGTTGTGTGTATTTCAGGTGTAGACTGCGTGCAGCCAGTTTCCGGTGCAGGAATCAGATTTTCTAGCCGCGCATCGAGATCCTAGAGGTGAGCCTTGGTTACAGTCTCTTTTTATTCTGTAATTAGTGTAATTAGGCTTGTGATGCTATTGTTTGGTAGCGTGCCCGGGTTCGGGGCGTTACAGAACCCGAGGCAGCATTTCCATTAAACGAGCAAAGTAGCCTACCAAGGCAAAACTGCACTTGGCAGGTGTGCCTCCCAGGTGCGCTTGGGAGGTCCTCCAACATGGTGCACCTCCCAGGTGTGCCTGGGATGTGTGCCTGGAGCACATTTCCAGGTTTAGAGCTCAATGCTCTAAGCCCATGGCTGCTGAATGCCCAATCATGCCCTATCTTGGTCTATACTCCACAGAAGTCAGCAAACAAGGTACCAAACTAAAGGAAATCACACAAACAAAATCATGGAACAAGAATCATCCAATTCCATGCTCCACAACTCGAGAAATCACCAAAAAACACTTTGGATGAATAGTATAAAGCAAGATTAAATTTTTGAAACTAAAAATCACACAAGCAACCAAAAATTACATTCTAGATACCAAAATGAAAAGCTCACCGAGCTCGACAGTCTGGGATAGAATTTATGGGAATCCATCACTTGTGGCTCAAGAAATTCAAGAAAAAGAGTCGAAAATACTATTCACCTAAAACCAACAAAGTCATTATAAAATTCGGATAAATTCCCAAAAATCACCATAAATTCTCCAAGCATTCACATCCATTCAATTGACACTAACATGCCCCTATGCATCAAATTGAGCAAGAAAAGAAAATCCTATAGGGTGTATCTTGAAACAAATGGTTGACATTCTTCCTCTCCTCCATCACTGCCAGAACCTCCTCTTCTTCTCCTCCTTGCGACAACGGCAAGCTCCTTTTCCAACCACCTCTCCCTCAACCTTCTCTCTTCTCTTCCTCATTCTCCTCCTCTCTCTATGTCGTGAACGAGAAGGGTGGAGTGAAGAAGAAGAAGGAGAGTGGGGCCCGTGAGGAGAGAGAGAAAAAAAGGAGAAATAAAAGAAAGAAAGAAAGAAAAGAAGGAAAGAAAAGAAGGAAAGAAAAGAAAGAAGGAAAAGAGCTCATGATACGAGACCAAATCACGTGACCTCCCATGTTCACATGACTCGTGCAACCAAAGACCAGCCACCTGAGCACGTCGATAGACCTCCGTAGCCTAAGACAAACCCTTAAACTTTCATAAAGGTTGGCACAACACCAAAACCATTCAGCACCAAACCCACATTACATGCGTAGAATGCTGCTAGAGCTGCGTTTTACAATAAACGTAAGGAACTCAACGTCTAATTAATCATAATTCTATTAAAATATCTTGCCAAAAATGCTAATCTAGGTCTGGGTCGTTACACGATCACAGCAGTTTCGACATCCACTGAGTGGAGGAATTGGATATAAATCAAAGGGAAACAAGCAAGGCCATGAAACGATGAAACTGAAGAAACAGTGTTTCCTTCCTCCATAATCCCGCATCCACAATCTAGTGATCACGATGGGATGACTAAAAGTGTCCCCATGCTAGGTGAGCTTTCTCTTCTTTCTTCTTCTTTTCCTTTGCAATTTTTTCATTTTTTATTTTGCAAAATTTGGAGTTCGTGGTGAAATTCTTCATAATGTTTTGAGGCACCACAATCTCTTGATCATTTGGTTTTCTTTTGATTAAATGCATGCAACCACCTCACATTTGATTTTGATTTACAGAGCAGGGGTGGTTTAATAAAAAGGGCTGTTTTTCTAAATAAAAATCCCCTATCCGTGTGTTATACACCAACTTTCTAGCATCTTTCATAAAACACCCCATTTTGTGTGTCTTACATAAGATGCCCTAGATTTACCGTCTTACACATCTGAACAATATTTCCAAAATTTCTTTTGTTTCCTTTTTGTAGCTGGCCCAAAAAAATAAAGGTGTGAGGTGATCAGCTTTGTCGTAGGGACTGGAACCTTAATTTTTTTTGGTGCTTTTTGAAAATCCAAATAAAATTGATGTTTTCTCTATGACTTGCGTGGCCCTTATTGGGAATTAATTTGATTGTGTCTTTCCTTCAGTTATGGAAATAACGACTTAAATCCAAAGCACCACTATTGCAAAGGACTTAAGGGAGGTGTTTGTCTTGTCTTTTACTTTTACATGGGGCACTCTTCTCTCCCTTAACTCTTGTAGAAGTTAGAATCCTAAGTTAAGAATTATATTCTTCCTCCCCCCTCTTTCTATGGTTTGATTGTGCTTGTGTGATTGATATGCAAGAGACTCGATCAATCCTAGGTATGCTGGGCTCTACCTTTATGGGATAGGGATCTAAGTATGCTCAGGCTCTCCCAAAGACCCTTAGGAGTTGAGGCTGGGGGCTGTACCAAAGAAGAGAATTTTCATCCAATAGACCACCATCGAAGAAAGCCATTCCTAAACTTTAGGCACATTGAGAGCAACACAGGTTCAAAACACTAATAATAAAGCAAAAATCGAAAATCAAAGCTTTAAGCATTTGTTTGGAAGTGTTTCTGTGTAGCTGTCTGAACAAGTGTGTTGGACACCTAATCTAGAGAGTCTTACGTTAGATGCACCAGACAAAGCGTTTAACACATTGTGTGGTTTCCTGCTAAAATTTGGCTTTTATTCGTGGGAATGATGAATGTCACAAGGTGATAGTCTGAATAAATACCTTAAACAAGACCTTTTCAGTCCAATTTTCATTTCTTTTTTAGAGACTAGTAATAGATTCCAAAATTCATTGTAATTTTTTTCTTTTATCAAGTGTAATCCTTTGCCTTTATTAAAAAATCATCAAAAAAAGAAAAAGAAAAAGAGAGCCAAAAAAGGGAGAAGAAAAGACAGATAAAAAAAAGAGAGACAAAAAACAAAAAAAAACTGGAAGATAGTAAGGCCCATTAAACACTGCATTTATAACGTCCAACGTTAAAAGCCTAAAAACAAGTGTTTTATACTGAAAGGCTGGTTGAAGTGTTAGATGCCTCAGAGTTGACGTCTAAAGTTGAACGGTCCATGATGGGCGCCCAACACTATCAGATTGCTTCAACTACCATCAATGTAGTTCATCTTGCAGCCAACCAAATATGGATGCCACAACATTAAAGCACAAGGAGGGTGTGCCAAGGGTCTGTAAGAACTGAATAAATAATATTGGATACTATTTGCATTGACCAAATCAGCACTTAACGAGGTAGCAGTGGACAAATGTGATGCCTAATTCTTGACGTCTTACATTAGATGCTCATTTATAAGCGTCTTACATAAGATGCAGAACATATTGCGTCTTACACTTTTTGTTTAAAACTTAAGTCAGAACAAGTGGGAAGCTAGCCCGAAATGTCTAAATCCAATAGTAGCCAATCCGATACAGCTAGTATGCCCAAGGAGGAACCTATTTTGAAGTTATTCCATCCAACCACTGGAGAAGAAATGGATCTCAACTCGATCTAATATCAAGCCTTATGTCGCTTCATTTACAGTGATACCAACCACCCCGGCTTGTCGAGGATGGCAAATCAACAAAATGATGATCTCCATCACGATTAATACCTCCCTAGTGAAGGACTACGAAGGCCTACTACAAACCACATCCCTAAAGGTCTATACCATTGATAGCTTAAAAATGCACCACCAGATACCGAACACCAGGGGCAGAGAAATGACCCGAATGGAGGATTTCAAACAAAAGCAAATCCTTTGTTCTTTGAGCTATCATAGTAGCTGCCACAGGGCCAGTATAAAGAAAGAGACAATCCACTTTCATCTGGTCAACTAGATTGGGATATTCATCATCAGATTCCTTTTCAGCCGTATGCGGGCGAAGCATCATCTTTTCAAGCCAATGGTAGATTCAGTAACTTAGAAGAAATGAGGAAGATTTTAAATTCCATAGGGGTTCAGACACAAGCTCTCCCAACCTTTGACATGAGCAGATTTCCCTCATTCTAGCTCCTTCTTGCCTTCAAGTACCCAAAGATACCCAAGTTTGATGGGACCACCAATGCATGCAGCCACATCATGCAATTCCAAATGGAATCAGCCCCATACTTCCATGACTTGGGGCTTATTATACACCTCTTCTTTTACTTGTTAGAAGCAGAACCCCTTGATTTGTTCCTCACTCTCTCCTAGGAGGACCTCAATAGCTTTATCAAGATCAAGGAATGTTTCTTAGCCAAGTATCGACACAAGATCGCTTCGAAACCAAGTTTCCATGACCTGAGCAAAGAGAGCATGAAGCCGAGTGAAAAATGGGTCACCTTTATAAACAAATGGTGAGAAATGGCTGCGAGATCCGGCCTAGACATCCTCGAAAGGCAAATTATCCAGACACTAATTTCAAATTCAACTGGATTGATGAAAAGAGGGTTGGCAAATGCATATTGTCTTTCTATAACTACACTCTATGATGTGACCGCTTCTATGAAGGAAAACATGCATGAATTCAAAGAGTTCCAGGAAGTAGAGGGAAACACCGAGCCAATACATTATGTTCAAGTTGGAAAGCAGAAGTAGTGGGATCAACCTCCTCAAATGCAAGATTATCAGCAAAATGGCAATGCCAAAGGCAACCACTAGAAAAAATTGAAAGGACCAAGACACGCAAACTATCCTCCCATTCCGGTCACACAGGTAGACATGTTTGAAGAAAAGATGGAAGCCCAGGCAATCAACTTCCCACCTCAAAGACCTGAAGGAATAAACTGCGACAAAAATAAATATTGCCCATTCCACAAAAGACATGGGTAAAATTTAGAAGATTGTCTGGTTTTCAAGGAAATGGTCTACAATTGGGTTGAGGAAGGCAGAATCAAGTGGGACGCCCTAATAGAAAAGATCTAGGGACATCATCAAGCATAAAGTCAATCTATCAAAGCGAATCTAGCAAAAACCTCTACTGGTGGAGGTTACACTAGGGTCAACCCCATAGTTATTGTTTCCTATAGGACAGCTTGGTTTTCAGTCTACCTTTTCATTGGTTCCACTTTTGATTTCGACCCTCGGTACTGTAGCCAATGGGTCTTCGGCTATGCAGGCCCAGCATCTCATTACCCTTGCCCAGAAGTTGTAAGGCATCGCCTTCACTTTGAATCCTACCTTATTGCCATCAGTTACTCCTTTTCTCCAAATTCCTCCACAACTTACTCCTATGCTTTAGGCTACACCCGTCACACCACCACCTTTGCCATCAGCTCAACTCCTTGCGTCGTCGGTGATGGGATCATCAACTCTGCCTCCTGTTCCACCATAGCACTACTCACAGCATGCAACTCCTACTTTTGGTGGCCAACCTTTTGGGTTGATTGTAGCACAATGCCCCATGAGTTCATTGCCCAGGGTCGTACCGGTGTAACAACTGCTACTTCCGTACTCAACACCACTCACTGCACAGCATACCCCCTATCCCTTATCAGTGCATCGAACATAGGTTCCTTCATACATGCCACAACACCAAACAACAATGCACGGGTACACCGGCCATCCTGCCATTACACCAGGTTGCCAGATGATGGATCCAAGGAACACCTTGGTGCGACCCACATAGCGTACGTTGGACCTACCCCAGTTGCAACTTCTCCGACAGCAACAACCCCAGACACTCTAGGATGAGCGTTTTGGAAAGAGCACTACATATAGTGTAGGGTAGGGACCGCCAGCCTTACCATTTCCAAGACCACTGCTACTTCCCAGAGGCGACTCTCCCACCAAACTTCCACATCCCGGACTTTGAAAAGTGCAACGGTAAAAGCTACTCTATTTCTCATCTAAGGGCGTACTATGGAGACCTTGCTCAACTCCAGGTTGATGAAAGGTTACTCATCTGCTTGTTCCAAAAAAGTCTCATGGGTCCTGTCCTAAAGTAGTTCACCTCTATGGACATGGTCGCAATCAAGACCCAGAATGACCTCAGTCAAGCATTCCTAGAATAGTACTCCTTTAATCTGGACATGGTCCCAAAGCACGAGGACTTAGCTACCACAAAGAAAAATCCCCATGAACCATTCAGGGAGTATGGGGGTGCTAGCGTGTCCTAACTTCGCAAGTACGCTATAGACCCTTTGACTAGGAGTCTATCAAATTGATCATCCACGGAGCATACCCAGCCACAGGGGATTTGCTTAGCATTCAACCAATCACAACATTTACACCTCTAATTCGAGCAGGAGCTTTTGTGGAGAGCTCGCTGCGAAGCAGCAACTTTCCTGCCTCACCGCATTTGCAAAAGAGGCCAGCACGCCCAACCAGAGCACCGACACCAGCAGCAGCAACAACAACAACAATGGCTCCAACGCCAAACAAAGGGATCTACCCAAGAACTCTATGGCCTATATTGAATCCCCAGCTACGCCTATTAATGTGGTGAGCCTACTTGTTCAAAATCAAGTAGTGTACACCCCAAGACCAAGGACACCCTGCACCTCACATATCACCATCACCGCTGAGCTAGTGTATCCTCCCACACCGTAAAGGCAAGGACAACACCAAGGGCAGAGATGGCCTCATCGCCCTGAGCGAGACTTCACACCACTAGTCAAGCCTCTAAGTGTCGTTCTCCCCAAGGTCACATCATTATTGAGGCTCCTAGAGGTTTGCCCACCGTCGATCCACTTCTACCATGGTATAAAGCGAACCTATACTGCAGTTTCTATAAAGTCACAGGACATTCTACGGACAGCTGCTTTATGCTCTAGAATGCTATTCAAGACCTGATTGACCAAAAGGTCATTATCATCAACACTCAAGAGGCAGAATATTTGCCAACCTCACCAACAACACCAGCACCTACACATCCTAGTGTAGTTAGTCAGCCTTCCTAGGACTTTGAGAATTCATTCTATCTTTCCAACCGAGTCTGCTTCTTCTCCCTTAGACCCTTCTACCTTGATTCACCTTGTTCCTGCACCTTTTCCATATCAGCTTTATCAATCTTTCCTAGAGAGTTCCAATTTAGCGATCAACATGATCTGGTTAACTACTATGCCGGGTCATGTGGCCACGTAGCCCACCAAGCAATCCACCCCACCAGTCTGTTTGCTGGCAAGGCCTAAGCCACAATCCACCCAGCCAACCCCAACATCAGCTTCACCCATAACATCCTCCATCACACCAACCAAGGCCTAGTTGGAGTTGGAAGCCCACAATCCTGTAGTCATTAACTTAACACGAGATACCCATCGTGTACCCTATAGTTACGCCACAGAAATATGCACGGAGGTTACAAGATCGGGTAAGGTGTACATGCCTCCGATCCTAGCACCCAAGCCAAACCGCCCAACAACCTTACCACAACAACCAAAGAGCCAACCCCCTAAGCCAGCCCATAGAATAAATTCCACCCAAGTCTACCACCACCAATAAAAAGACCCGCCAACAGTTGACATAGCAGACTAGTTTAAGAAGGTCAAGGCCGATATATCTATCAGGGACCTGTTTCATTACCTCCATCGAGCATCGAGAGGCCTTCCTTAGAGTCTTCCAAACAACAAATGTCTCTCCTACTATAGAACCCATAGTCCTGGAAAAGATGGTGGGCATGATCACAATGTCGCAGGTAATCTCCTTCTCTGCCTTGGAGTTACCCCTTGTAGGGACAAACCACAATCAACCCCTTTTCATCATTGTGCAATATGAAGGTTTCTGCATTCCTCTTACGCTGGTTGATAATGACGCAGGCCTTAACGTATGCCCCTTGCGAACTGCAAGCCAGCTCGGATTCCAATTCAAAAACATTACTTCAGCCATAAAAGGAATGACAACATTCGACAATACACACCATGATGCATTGGGAATTTTGGTTATCCCATTGGTAGTTGGACTAGCTCAATTCGACGTAGACTTCTACGTTGTTGATCTCGAGCCATCTTTCAATCATCTACTTAGGCACCCTTAGCTCCACAAGCATCAGGTGATCTCCTCAACTCTTCACCATATGATCAAGTTCCTCTAGGAAAACGACATTGCCATTGTAATGGCGAAAAACTTCGAGAAGGAAAGAGTTGAAGCTATTTCGTCTGTTTCTCCCCAAACTGTCCACTTTGATCCAAAGCCCTCTAATGTTCTCTACCACTTTAACCGCTTTGAACCAGTTAACTTCATTCCTATCCTTGAACGTGCTAGTCACCTGGCCATTCATGGTAACCCTTTTACGATGGTTGAGAACCTCTATCGTAGATGGGTGTATCAAAAAGGAGCACCTCTCAAGCGGTATAGTCAAGTAAGCCCATCACAGCGGGAGAAAGAAGAGAGTCTAAAGGACTCTATTACGAGTGGCAACCCCAAGACAGATTTCAACACAACGTAAGTCCAAGATGCTTTTTATTCCACGGATTTTGTCTAACTTTGTCAATGCAGGCTTCCTAGATCCCAATCAGAATCATATTATTGCAGGAACCGTACCACCATAGAATGATTTAGTCGGTGGACTTGAGTGGGTTTGTATAAAGGACTATTATTCAAAAGAAGATTACTCAGATGAAGAATGCTTAGAGAAGGAAGTCCAAAAACCGTTGGCTTTGACAAGGTTAGTTAGACTTGCACTGCCATCTATAGATTCAGCAGCAAATTGTTCTAAAGCTTCTGTCGTAGCTTTAACAGTAGCAGTTCCATTTGCAACCTAGTCAGCCTCTCAATTAGCGGATATAGAAGTTTCCGATCATTACACAACCCAAAAAACACCACCTGCAGGGATATCTACGGGGTCAATAGCTTCCACACCACCATCAGCTTTGCTAGAGGTGCAGTCAACCGTGTCAAACACTCTCGCAGCTCAGCTAGTATCTCCAACAGTGTTAGTGGTACTATTGGCTCAACATCCATCTGCCTCAGCAAGTCTAACATCATCATCACCCCACATAGCACCATTTGTAAGTCAACAACTTATCTCACCAAAAGACGTGCCAATAAGCACAACTATCCAGCGATTGGTCCAGCTAATACAATTGATGGCCTCAACCTTAGATTGACAGTGTGCTTAGTGATTTAGAGATTTTGTTCCAAGAATAGTTAGCAGTGTTGGCTGAGGACGCAGAGGAAAAGCTCAGGCATAGAAAAGGAAAAGTAGTTGTTACAAAGCTCGAGACAGCCCAGCCACATTAGGAGGACCAATCCCCAATCACCATCCTTGAGGAAATAGAACTAGCACAAGCTAGACCAAGAGCGTTAATCTCTCAATAGTCGAGAGACGGGTCTAGATAGTACTATCAATTTAAGCCACACTTTAGTAGTGAGGATTAAAAAAAGCGTCTTGAGTTAGGCTCAGAAGAGAATGCAAGTGGCAGCACTCATATCGGTCAACTAGAGGACAACCACTCTCCTACAGCATCCACTTGATATACCACCCAGAGAATTAAGGAAGTTGAGAGCTTTCAGGGATGTAATAAAGTTGTAGAAGAAATAGAGCAGACAGAACTGCAAATAATGGCAGATACAACCGAGTATGTAGACGATCGACACACTAACAAGAGCACTAAAGTGAGTGTGACTATCCTAAAGCGTCACCACGGGGAGGAATCAGAGCACATCTTCTCCATCGAAATTACGGATCCATCCTTTTAGCAGGAGATTATATCAGAACTCATCGCATATGAAGAGGAAGATGATTGTAACGCCCTGATCCCGAGCACACTACCAAAACACAGTATCAAGCATAACTACACTAATTACAGAAACATCAAATAACTGTAACTAAGGCTCACCTTTAGGATCACAATGTGCGGCTAGAAGCTCCGATTCCTGCACTGGAACTCGGCTGCATGCGGTCCATACCTGAAAACCAAATAGCACGCGTGAGTGACATCTAAGTCACCCAGTACGGCCCCAAAACGTACAGACCACAAAACCTCAGCAAAACCATAAAACTCATTCTTGTCATTTTTTTTCAAAATTTGGTTTTCTCTTTTTAAAAAATCATCCTTTCTTTTATTAGACAATCTCTTGGGAATTCAATCCCAATACATGCTTTTTCAAAAGCAATGTTTCCTTTTCTTTTCTCAAAACATTTGGAAATTCATTCCAAAACCACTTTCTTTCAAAACATTTCTTTCAAAAACCTTTTGGAATTCATTTTCACTTTTCAATATTTGGGATTTCTTCCCAAAACACACTTTCAAATTCACATTTCTGACCAGATCTAGCCTAAAACACAATGCCCCATTGGGCTCAAAACCAAATCATAAACACTGGCTGGCAACTGGTTAAAACATCATCATTTTATTTCAGGATTTTAGGACCATTTCATTAGTCCAATCCTGACCAAATCACATTTCTCTTTCTTGATTCATTCCACTTTCTTTACTGTTGTTACCTTGATGAAGGGTAACTAGGCACACAAGTAGTAGGCGAGGACATCCTTCCCCTAACTTCCTACACTGCCACGATGAAATTCCTCATGCTGGATGTCACCGCCCCGGCCAACCGGCTTCAATTTCATTTTCATAAGTGCACGGGGATACGTCTCTGTCTAACGCCCCAGTCGGTGACCCGAACAACTAGGTCCAATGACCCAGGCTCAGCCTACACCGTCGGTGACCCGAACAACTAGGCTCAAAAGCCCAGACTCAGCCTACA
>JAMKQA010057304.1:0-10767 GCA_024699735.1 Posidonia australis
TCATCATCATGAATGAAAAACACCAAAAAAAAAAAAAAAAAAAATCAAAAAATCAACAATGAAAAAATACAAAAATAAAAAAACCTAAAAACCTAAAAATCCAAAATATTTCGCATTTAAAATCATTTGCTTGATGACAAAAATCGAAAAGCTAGCCAATATCTGGATCAGACTACCCTTCCTCAGTTGACACTACTCCGGCGACCAAGTTAGCAAGGGAGCCACCATCCATCAGAGCCAGACGAAGTCCCCAAACTCCACAAGGACCCTTCACTTCCAGGGTTCAGTGAGCTTGAAATGACCGATGACCTGTGAGCCTCTCACCTTCCCACTTTGGTACATCTCCACCTTCCTCTTTCTTCCCTCAATCTCCATGGATAGCCGCTTGATGCTCCATGCTGCCTGTATGGTCGATCGAGCTCGTGGTTGTTAACGAGAAACAGAGAGGACGGCGGAACGTGAACACTGCATTGCATCCACCCATTCTTGCATCCATGCATCCCTCTCTGTAGCATGGACCTCCAAGAAGCTTCAGATCACCCTGCAGTAGCCCGTAGCTACTGTTTACAATCAGGCTCGTTGACAAAACCCAATTCCCGGTGAGCTAGACGAGTGGAGCTCTCCAGCCAACCACGACCTCATCCAAGCATCCAGATTTGTTCCCTTGCATCCATACATGCTTGTCTATATGCATAGCATTAGTGTTTGCATCTTTGCATTTCGATCAGGAGTGGGGAGGAGCCCAAAGTTCTACTCTGCAAAACCTCCAACGAATCTCGATAGCAAATATATCGGGTAGATATAACTGGTAAATTTGACTAGCTGATGTAACTGACTGATTTAGCTAGCTAACATAGTCAACTAATCTCGCCAGCATGTTTTCTGTACGTGGGTCACTGGATCTAGAGCATTTGTGGGACTTGGGCACTTGTGTTTTGGTCCTTCGACTTGTTTTCTTACATGGTCTTCCTCTGTTTCCCTACATCCTTGCATTGAGCACTTAAGCATTGCACTTTTTTGCCCGTATTATAGGGTTTTCCCTGTGTTTCAACATGTAGCATTAGGCATGGCATAATTTCACTTGCATCACATTGTCTCCCCATATTTCAACATATAGCATCCATCCTCCATTAAGCACATGTTTTCGCATCCTATCATCTTGTTTTCAACATCGTTTTTGCACTTGTTTTTGAATCCCATCATCGTGTTTTCAGCATTGCTTTAGCATCTGCATTTGCATTGTGACAATGGGCCATTACATTTTGTGTGTCCGCCAAGTGAATGACTCAATGCCAATAGCAAACACCAACTTCCCACAAGCTTCCAAGCGGTGTGTCTTTTGTCAACCCTAAGCATCAATCTTGGTTCCCTTCATCCCTCAACTTCGCTCAGGGATAGGCATTTGTAGACACCCCACTTTGGTAGCCACTCATAGGTAGATTCCTCTAAAGGACCATACCGACAACAACAAGGCATTTTCCCACACCAGAGCCAGTTTCACACTCCAAAACCACACTAGAACCAACCCTAAAACCTACAGTAGCCTCAAATCCTAACCAGTTCATCAGCATATGCCCATTAGTAGCCCAGAAACCAACCCAAAACCCAGCCAGTAGATTCTATGATTGCTTAGGTGCACAATGGCAGCAGATCTGGTCAGCGGATCTAGTCAGTTGATATAGTGAACTAATTTTATTGGTGAATATAGATGGTGGATTTAACTAGCTAATTTAGCCAACTGATATTGCTTGCTGATATTGCCTGCTGCTATTCCCAACACGTATTCCTAGCGTAGTGCCCTGTATTAGTAATTTAACTTGTTGAGGATTGAGTGGTCTTCTCACCCGTTTGGCCATCGATTCACTTCTCCTCAATGGTTGGCATGGATTTGAGTGTGCTCCTTGTTATCCTTGGACAATCATACCCTTTTTCCTTTGCCAAATTCCAATCCAATCCACTTGAATTAATCAAAACCCCACGTTATTAACCAACTTTTGAATCCAACGACCCTCAACCCTTCTTCCCTTTATAAAAGACCTCTCCCACGTCCAAACTCCCTCTCTTGGCCTTCTCTTGGACCCCCTGGCCCTTAGCATCCCCCATAGACAACTCTAGCCAACACCATAACCAGTTCCGCCCATCCATATCATCTTCGACCATATATCAATATGGCAACCACTTTCACTGCATCAACTACAGCTCATCCTTAGCCTTGCATTGATAGCATTGCACCATCTAGTACACCATCATCTTCTGACAAAGCCTCCCCTAGCTGAAGCACATCCCTACAATCTACTGGTCATCGTCTTCACCGTCAGCTAGAACTACCTCTACACCACTCCATCACATTCCACCCATTGCAACATCTCGTCTGAACAAGTATTGCCCCACTGAGCCATCCAACAACCTCATATCAACCCTCTGAGCCCACCTCCGAATTCGTTCTACGCCAACTGCTGGAGAGACGTTGCCGTGAGCTATTGTTGGAAGGGACACCCATCACTCCACAAGTTCATCACTTACCCTTGCTTTGTGTGCTATCGTTCTCTCCATGAATTCTCTATTTTATTGCATCATCTAGAGCACATTTCATTTGCATTTTCATGCCATTTCAGTCCAACATGCATTGCATCTCTTCATAGACGTTAATGGGTTCGGTGAGCTCGAAACGGTCAACGACCTGTGAGCCTCACACCCTCCCACCTCGGCACATCTGCACCTTCCTCTTTCTTCCCTCAATCTCTCTAGATAGCCGCTTGATGCTCCATGCCACTTGCATGGTCAGTAGAGCTCGTGGTTGCCGATGAGACACGATGTGGACGGCAGAAGGTGAACACTACATTTCATCCACCCATTCTTGCACCCATGCATCCCTCTCTACCCCTCGGACCTTCGAAAGCTTCAAATCGCCCCGTCGTTGCCCATAGTTGCCATTTACAGTTAGGCTCGCTAGTAGAACCCAATTCCCAACGAGGTTGATGGGTGGAGCTCTCCAGTCGACTGCGACCTCATCCAAGCATCTAGATCTCTTTCCCCTACATCCATACATGCTTCTCCATGCATAGCATCAATGTTTGAACCTTTGCATTTTGATCTAGAGCTAGGAGGAGCTCGCAGTTCTATTCTGCAAAATCTCCAACAAATCCTGATAGTGAATATACCTAGTAGATATAGCTGGGGAATTTAGCTAGCTGATTTAACTGGCTAATTTAGGCAGCTAATATCGCCAGTGTGTTGTCTCTACACGGGTCACTGGATCCAGAGCATCTGTGGGACTTGGGTACTTGTGTTTTGGTCCTTCGATTTGTTTTCTTCCATGGTATTCCTTTATTTCCCTGCATCCTTGCATTAAGCACTTCGGCATTGCACTTTTTCGCCTGTTACATGGTTTTTCCCGTGTTTCGACATGTAGCCTTAGGCGTGGCATAATTTCACTTTCATCACATTGTCTCCCTGCATTTCAACATATAGCATCCATCCTCCATTAGACACTTATTTTCGCATCCCATCATCGTGTTTTCAACATCATTTTTGCACTTTTTTTTGCATCCCATCATCATGTTTTTAGCATTGCTTTAGCGTTCACATTTACATTCCGGCAATAGGTCATTACATTTTATGTGTCTACTGAGTGAACCAGTGCAAACACCACCTTCACGCAAGCTGCCAAGCCATGTGTCTTTTGTCAACCTTGAACGTCAGTTTCGGTTCCATTAGTCCCTCAACCTTCCTCAGGGAGGGACATCTGTAGACACCCTACTTTGGTAGCCACTCGCAGACAGATTCCTTCGAAGGAGTGTACCAGTGACAATGAGGCATTTCCCCACACCAAAGATAGTTTCACACTCCAAAACCACACCAAACCCAATGCTAAAACCTACACTAGCCTCAAACCCTAGCCAGTGCATCAACCTCGGCCCATTAACAACCTAGAAACCCAAGAAACCAGCCCAAAGCCTAGCCAACAAATTCTGTGACAGCTCAGCGCACATTATCCGTGGATCTAGTCAACGGATCTGGTCAGTAGATATAGTCAACTATTTTTATTGGTGGATATAGCTAGCGAATTTAACTAGCTGACTTAGCCATCTGATATTGCCTACTGCTATTTCCAGCACATTTTCCCAATGCAGTGCCCTGTATCAGTAATTTAATCTGTTGAAGATTGAGAGGTCTTCTCACCCCTTGGGCCACCGATTTACTTCTCTTCATTGGTTGGCATGGATTTAAGGGTGCTCCTTGTTATCCCGGGACCATCGTACCCTTTGTCTTTTGCCAAATTCCAATCCAATCCACTTGAATTACTCAAAACCCCACTTAATTAACCAACTTTTGAATCCAATGACCCTCAGCCCTTCTTCCCTCTATAAAAGACCTCTCCCACATCCAAACTCCCTCTCTTGGCCTTTTCGGAGACCCCTAGCCTAGAGCACCCCCACAACCAACTCCGGCCACCACCACAACCAATTCCAGCCATCCATATCATCTTTAGCCACATATCAACACAGTAACCACTTCACTACATCAACTACAGCTCATCTTTGGCCTTCCATCAATTGCAATGCACCATCTAGTACACCATCGTCTTCCGATAGAGCTTCCCCTTGCCCAAGCACACCCCACAGTCTACTGGTCCTTGTCTTCTCCGTTGATCGGAACTACCTCCACACCACTCCATCACCTTCCACCCACTGCAACACCTCGCCTAAACCTTTATTGCCCCACTGAGCCATCCACAAACCTCATCTCAACCCTCCAAGCCTGCCTCAGAAGCTGTCGTGTGCTAGCCGTCGGAGAGACGTCGCCGCGAGCTTCCATCAGAAGGCACACCCATCACTCCACAAGTTCATCACTTACCCCTACTATGTGTGTTATCGTTCTCTCCATGAATTCGCTATTTTATCGCATCATCTAGAGCACATTTCATCAACATTTTCACGCCATTTTAGTCTAGCATGCATTACATCTCTTCACCAACATTAATGGGTTCAGTGAGCATGAAATGGCCGATGGCTAGTGAGCCTCTCACCCTCCCACCTCGACACATCTCCACCTTCCTTTATCTTCCCTCAATCTCTCACTAGATATCCACTTGACACTCCATGTCGTTTGCATGGCTGGCCGAGCTCGTGGTTGCCGGTGAGACATGGTGAAGACAGTAGAAGGTGAACACTACATTGCATCCACCCATTCTTGAATCCATACATCCCTTTTTTCCTCCTTGAACCTCCAAAAGCTTTAGATTGCCCCGCTGTAGCCCGTAGCTATTTTTTATAGTCAAGCTCATCGACGGAACCCAATTCCAGGCAAGTTAGATGGGTGGAGCTCTCCAACCAGCCATGACCTCATCCAAGCATCCAGATCTGTTCCCCTGCATCCATACATGCTTCTCCATGCATAGCATCAATGTTTGCACCTTTGCATTTTGATCTGGAGCGGGGAGGAGCCCACAGTTCTACTCTGCAAAACCTCCAGCGAATCTCGATAGCGAATATACTTAGCGGATATAGCTAGCGAATTTGACTGGCTAATTTAGCTGGCTTATTTAGCCAGCTGACTTAGTCAACTGAGCGGGTTGCTGGATCTAGAGCATCTGTGAGACTTGGGCACTTGTGTTTTGGTCCTTCGACTTGTTTTCTTGCATGATCTTCCTCTGTTTCCCTGCATCCTTGCATTGAGCACTTAGACATTGCACTTTTTCACCTGTATTACATGGTTTTCCCTACATTTCAGTGTGTAGCATTAGGCATGGCATAATTTCACTTGCATCACATTGTCTTCCCATATTTTGACACATAGCAACCATCCTCCATTAGGCATCAAGCATTAGGCAACAAGCAAGCATGCATTTAGCATAGGTCGCACATGCGAGCAATTAGCCAAGAAAGACCGACTCGTTGGGCGTATGGTGGTGCCTAATAACTTCCCCACGCATAACAAGAATTCTTACCCTTTCTCTACCCCATCATGATCAATGTGTTGCATCCATTAGGCATGGAGCATGCACACATTCCTTTCCATCTATTTGCACTCATGTTGTTTTTCTTGCATTTTTATGCATTCAGTTTTCCTCGTCTTTCCGATTTTAATATGATTAGGCAGCGACTCCATTTTGTTTCCTTATCCTTTTTTTGTTTTGTTTTCGTGTTTTTGAGTCAAGTATCCTTCCTCGGATTCACCATCATTGTCATGACCTTATCGAGATTCTTCATGCATGGGAGGCTCCTCAGTTTTGGCATGGTCACAGGTATAAACAATTTTTGTTTACCTTCAATTCTCACACCTAGTTGTTATATTTTCTGACATTATGACTATCTTTCTTGCAGCGACTGGGAGCTAAGGATGACCACATAGCTTAGCTTGAGGGGGCGATGAGGCATTATAGGACACATGCCTTTGAGAGTAGTGCTATTTCTCGTCATTTGGTTCCTCCTCCATCGATGATTGAGCTGAGGCATTGTTTAGGAAGTCGACGGTCTCAGGCTACCTCTTACGCTCCTTTAGGTGCGTCAGTTCGCCAGTCTCCACGGCCACCTACAACACCTCCTTTAGTTCTAGAGGGCGAGGGCGAAAGCGTCCCTTAATTACAACAACTTGTTTTTCCTTTTTGTACTTGTACCTCAGGGGTATGGCTCGATGATCTTGTAGAACGATAATATTTATAAATGAAATGGAAATTTCCTACACACTTGACAACCTTGTTACATACTTCTTTTTTCCTTACCTTTCTCTAAGTTAAAAATGAATTAAATTGAAAAATGCCTTGAGTAATACCCAAAATAATGGTTTTTAATTCACATCAACTCAAAAGAGGCTCATTGATGTGTAACAATTTATAACCAACAAAGCTGTGAAGACAGATTTCACCTACGTGCTTTAAGATCAATTCCCAAGGTCGTCATCACATTATTGAACCATTAACTTGATGAAAGTCATGACAGGTGATTGTGGATGGTCTGGAAGTACAAAAAATATGAAATTTGTGCCCACACATGTGCTTTGACTTGTAAAAGCCTTTGGAATTATTGGAAATCCATTTCGCATTTTATCCGTTCATTGGAGGGAGCTACAACCAAGTTCAGTGTTTAAAGAAATTTGATAAGCATTGAATGACCAATCTGCGGCATACAACTTTGTATGTTAACTAATAGGCATTCAATGCTTAAAAACCCCTAGGGTGTTAAATGCCAGATGTAGGGCGTTCAACGTTTACTGAGACTGTTGAATGCTGTCTATTGTTCGTTCAATGTTGAATGCCCCACTTTGGGTGTACAACACATCAAGCTCAGAATCTTTTCTTTCCCTTCTAGTTCTTGGCCAACTTTTCGTACTGCTCTGTGATTGTCTTAATGCCCGCATAGAGGGGCCTCCGATGTGCCTTTTTGTGCTTATAAAAGCATGGTATGGCCCCCTCAAGGTGTTCATCTTGGCTCTTTGTGTTCATCCTTATTTACTTGTGTGTTCTTTTTTTCTGTTCATTTGTTCTTTGTCCTAATGGCCTTTATTTTGATTCCTAATGTTCCCATGTAACACAATAAGAGGATTGTGACCCCTTTGGAAGCAATTAAGGAGCATATGACGTCCCATATTCAAGTCGGAAGAGTATGTTTTTCTTCATTTTTCTTGATTTTTCTTTCTCTTCTCTTTTGGTTTTGTAATTGTCCTCATGTCATTATCTTCAGGAAATCACCAACTTTACTAAAATGCCCTGGTTTGACGGTGACTTCTCCTACGATTCTCCCTAGGTGAAAGAGATTGTGCCTTGCGCTAAAGAAAGGAGATTTTCTCTAGCCCATATGCCTTTTGGTAGGCTTCTAGATTTGTTGGACACTACTCTGGATTGGCCACTGCTACATGCTCTGTGTGCATTCTAGCATCCAAAAACTCACACCTTTTTCCTTGGTGGGTGTGAGATGACTATCTTGGTGGAGGATGCTGCTAGCCTCACTCGGTGTGCCTCACACCTTTCCCCGTCTAGACGCTAACTTCTTGTTGCCGTATGGGACAACCACCATGGAATAGCTCCTTGCATGCATTTTTATTGTTCCACCTATCTACCTCATGCTTAGGGGTGGTCGGTTTGATTTATCATACTTGTATTATAACTTTCTTTGAGTGTAGGATTCTACATCGGAGGATCAACTTCGTATATGCCTGTCCCTATTGATCAGAGGTCTAACTCTCTGTCTCAAAATATTTCACCTTGGATGTATATCACACAAAGTTCCTCATGGGGTTGACTGAGCACCTATGGTTTTCTCCCTCGGTGGCCACTCTTGCTGCAATGTACATGGGCTTGACTAGTGTTGCCACTAGTAGTGACTTCATGGGCTCCCCCGTCCTTCTCTCGCGATGGCTGCAGGTTCATTTTCCTAGGATTGAAAATGCAAAAATGGACCTAGTTGAGGAGAGAGTCTGCTTCCTCTCATCTGCTCCTATTATCCTCTACACCTAGGACTCGCCATACAACTACAAACACCAATCAAGAGATCTTCCGGTTGAACTCGAGCTGATTGGGCCTACCCACATTGTAGTGTACAACACCCATCGTTGCTACGAAATGATAGGACACAAGAAGGAAGTGCCACCTCCTTTAAGCCGTGTTCCCCGTATCCGAGTCCGTGAGCGTGGTTTGCCAATTAACACAACCATGGTGTACTACATTCGGATGCCGTGGGCAACCTTAAACCACCATGATGACTCGAATGGGTATCACTTCACGCCTTTGACTAGCTCATTGCTAAGGGAGAATGACCATTGGGCCTGGTATTCCAAATTACTACCGAAGCCCAAGGAGTCTGTTGAGGAAATTGGAGTGTTGCGTAAAAAGAAGATAAGATTGAATAATTAACCTCGAAATAATTTCAGCCTTTTTATTATGTATTTTCCCTTTTATGTTCTTTAACTCTCCATAGTTGTAATAATTTTCCTTTTATTCAATAAACTTTTTCAGCTTTTATTCCCTAGCCTTTGTGTGTATTGGACTGTAATAAATGAAGGGATACTCTCCTATGAGCTTGGCATTGATCTCAGGACTCATTAACAGAGCTCTGTAGTTTTAAATCACTGATAATGCGTAAGACATTACAACTAGGTCGTTTAACACTCATTTTTCTGCATTTATCATCTGGCCACGTTGAATGCTTACATCTGGGTGTTCTATGTTAAACGGTCAATTTTATGCGTATAACACATGTTGAACGTTGAGTTTGGGGCATTCTATGTAGAACGCTTTAGTTCTAGCGTATAACACCTATCAGTGCTAACCTACACAACTTCAACAAACTTGTTAGCCCATCTAGGGTGCCCCCATGTCCCTAGTTCTAGAAAATATAACGGAGGTCAGAAAACCAAAAGAAACAACAATCATAAAACTTTGGTGGATGATAACAAGTCATGGCCTTAGCTTTGTTGCCTAACGAGAAATGGTATGCCTGGCGAGGGGCTGTTTCTTCTCGAGATCCCAACATCGGCTCGTAGGCAAATACTAGGTGACCACCCTCAGTAAAAGAGGTCAAACTGATATCCTAGATTTTTTGCATCATAGGCCTTGACTTATTATCAATTTCATGAGACAATGTTAGTTGGGTAAATTTTATTCTATTTTTCGACTTGGCTTTCCATGTTGTATCCTTTTTGGGCTCTTTTTTTAAACAAGGGTTTGTATCCTTTTTGGGCTCTTTTTTTTTTGATTTTTTCCCCTATTTTTTGGGTTTTTTGGTTTTTTTTCCCCTTTTTCCTATATTTTTGGTTTTTTTCCTTTCTTTTTTTTGGATTTTTGGTATGGTTTGGGAGAAACCAATCAAACCCTTCACAAAGTTGGGAAGAGAAAACTTAATGGGTGGAAAACTTGGTGATTGGATCCCTTGTGCCTTTCTAGGCCATTGGATACTATTGGCTTGCCTCGATACTAACGATCTCTAGCCTTGGGTTCTTGCCCCTTGCCTCTAGGTATGTAGTGGAGGATGTGGGAAGAGAGGACAATGTCTTGTCTTGAGATTTTAGCTTGACTCGGAGTTCTAAACACACCCCCCTAGTCCAAGGTCGATTCCTATTGTGTTTTTTATTCCTCAATTTTTTTTTCTTTTGACTCTAGACAACTTCTTTGCTGTTGTCTTTTCATTCATTTCCTTTGGACAACTTCTTTGCTGCCATCGTTTCCCTTCTCTCTTTGTTTTGGTCAATGAAAGTTTCTTTGTTGCCTTCTTTTCTTTTCTTTCAGCAGGTGTCTACCTATCATTGTTCACTGAGAATTTAATGTCTACCTATCATTGTTCACTGAAATTTTATGTTATGATAGTGCACCTACCAAGTGTTAGTGGTCTCACCCCTGTTTTAAGTGTTTGGTCAATAGATGAACCGAATCACTTCTTTTATTTTGGATGCACTCCCCTCTTTTCACGCTTCTAGGCTTGGCCTTGGACATCTACCTAATCACAACTTACTAAGATTTACGCTAGGATAGCATGTCCAACTCTAGGGAGGTGTGTAGACTTGTTATTAATGGATCGAAGGGGGAACCCTCGGAGGTTTGTGTGACCATGCCGGTGGAACCCTTGGCGTGGCTCTCCACCTACTCCGTGTGCGGAAACACACGAGGAGATTCGATACGGTCACAGCGAAAATGGTGAATCCGAAAGAAGAGAGAAGACCCGGAAACACCAAAGGGAAGACAAAAGGATAAGGAAAGGAGTCGCCACCTAGTCTTTTAATGGAAAGACGAGGAAAACCAAAAACACAAAAAGGCAGAAAGCAAACAAGATGCAA
>JAMKQA010057305.1:0-12491 GCA_024699735.1 Posidonia australis
ATTGGTTTGCCCCCCCCCCCCCCCACCTCTGTCGCCGGAATTTGGCGACGGTAGGGCACTGGAGGGCTATCCCGATCAGAGAACACCTTTGGATCGCATGGGATCGCATTAGAAACAGAGAAGAAGACCTAGAGGCTACAATTAGAGTGATCGGGGATGTTTACCTGGCTGGAGAATGTCACCGGAGCTCCGGAAGTGGTGGCTGGCTCTCTGCTCCTCTGCTTCACGCTCTTCGCTCGGAATTCTCTCCCTCTTGTCACTGGAATCGCTGGCTCTCTTCTCTCTTGTGGTGGGAAAAGCTTTCTGTCTCTCCAAAAGAAAAAACCTCTAGCTCTCTGCCGCCTCTCCTCCTTTTATAGGCAAACGGAGACCCCAACGAACCCAACTAACAGGCCGTTACTCCACTAGCAGAAACACTAACCAACTCACTAAACTCCTAACTCACCAGACACCAACACTAACAGAACCTAACCACTGTCTCCTCAGCCGCCCCTCCTGTCTCCTACTTGCCGACAACAATCGATGGTAATCCGGCCTCTAGCGAGGGCTGATCCGACGGCTTGAGCTGCTGGGAGTTGCTGGAACGGTATAGCTTGGGCTGGGTTGGAAGGATTGGTGAAGCCAGTGAAGAAAAGATTGATCCAATGGCTGGATCGTGAGGGATCAGGGAGAAGGAGTGAACTCAGTAAGGATGGAAGGAGATGGGTTGAAAAAAAATTTGAATATTTAGGTGGAAACTTAGGTCAATGAAGGAAAATGTGTTATTGGGTTTAAATTTAGATAAAGAGGGATAAATGAGCTCGGTTTGGAAGAAGCTCAAATAGGAGAAGATGTGGGTTGAGCCATTGCGGGCCACCATGGGCCTAATTGGCCTTCCATGGGCCTAGGTGGGCCTAAATGGACCAAATGGGCTAAAAAGGCCTCCATGAAGTCAAATGGGCCTAAAATGGGCTTGTGGGCCCAAATGAGCTCAACTAGGGTTCAAGCTCAGCCACCACATCCTTATCCTGCAAAATCAATAATTTGGGGTGTCTACACAAACGATTTTTAAAAAATGATCAAGGACCTAAATGCAAGAGAAGGACCTGTTTGTAATAAAAAAAAGGATCTAAATGTAACAAATTAAAAGTAACAGAAGTTTATTAAAAGAAAAATATTTTTTCATTTCTTAAAAGAAAAGAAGGCTCGGAAAAGCGTTGAGGAGCATGTCCCTTCTGTCGGGAGGCAAAATGGAGGTTGATCGGGCAACGTGGAGGTCCGCCTGTCGTCGCCATCGTCTCCTTTGGTGAGCATGGCCGTTGGCGGGATCCAGAGCTCGCGGCCTTGATCTGGAGGCTCTGATGTGCTGGGGATGTGTCGTGGAACGTTCCTAGAGGCTTGGAGGGTCTCAACGATGCTAGAGGCCTGCACTCAGAGGCTGGCTTCAGTCATCTTCTCCGGCGACGGCGGGCATGACTCTGGCGTGTTGCTCCTAGTGGCTTGTAGGAGGATCGACGGGGCATCCAGAGCATTGGAGAAGCTTGAGGAGCATAGGGGGAGGAAGACCTAATGTTTTGGGGGCACGATCTGAACAGCAGATCCATCCCCCCACCAAGGTCACTGGAAAATGGCGACGGCGAGGCAAAAACTCTGATTTTAGCCAGAGAAAGCATTTGGCATGTCTGGAATTACTCAAGGAAGATGATGAGAGACCTATGAAACTGTTTTTGACATGAATTGAAGTTAGAGAAGGGCGTACCTGGTCTGGCAGTGTGGTGAATGGTTGGAGCTCGCCAGAGATGGCTGGAACCTCTAATTTCTCACCTCCACGAGCTTCCTCTCTCTTCTAGGAACTCTCTAGTAGCCTTGGTTGGGAGGAAGAAGGCTTGGGAGCTTTCCTCTATCAATTATTGCAAAAATGCCAAAAGTCCCAAAAAAGTCCATTTCTACTTGCAAAAGGGGCTATTTATAGGCTTGGCTGATTGTTATTGCTAGAGTGGAAGGTGTTATGTTTGTTGGAGAGAAGTGGGAAGTAGTTATGTTAGTTGGAGAGAGGTGGGAAGTAGTTATGTTTGTTGGAGAGAAGTGGGAAGTAGTTATGTTTGTTAGATTAGTTAGGATGTAGTGGAAGTTAGTTAGGTGGTTGAGGTTTGACTTTAGGGTTCGGGGTTTAACTTAGGATTTGACCTAGGTTCAAGGTTTTGTTTTGTATTTAGCCTTTTTTTAGAGTCCAGTTAGGGTTTTTTAAGGTGCGCCTGAGTGAGGAGTGGCTGTTAGGTTTGGCCCATTTGCAAGCATATTGGGGTGTCTACACCTAGCCTTGTTCCATTGTGCTCCTCGAGTTTCTCGAGCGCATCTACCATTCCCTACTCTTAATGTCTCAATCCTTTTTCCGGATTGTAGCCTATGCATAAGAGAAGCTTCCACAGTCTTTGCATGTTTTCTAGGAAAGGAGAGGGGGTTGCGTCAATGCTTTGAGGCACAAAGATTTGCTTTATGTTATTTACTACCTCGGTCGCTGAATCATCCTTTAAAGGAGTAGGTGGTAGCGTTGGAGTGGTGGTTGGGACGGTCACATAGTGTGCCCCAACTTCAGTTGGCTTATTTCCCTTGACCTTGATTATTTTTCCTTGGTGAGGAAACTTTATGCATTGATGGCATGGGGAGGTGACTGCCCTGATTTCCTCGATCCATTGCCGCCCTAGGATGTGTCGATAGGAGATAGGCACGTCGATTATTATCAACTCGGTCTTTGTTTCGATTGCACGAATGGCAACCTTGACATTGATTCTGCTATGCACCTTCTTTGTGTTATTGTCATATCCTGGCACAGTTGGAGCCGCTGGGTGCATTTGATTTCTTTGAGTCCAAGAAAATTAAAAGTATCTAGGGAGAATATATTTAAAGTTGCTCCTGTGTCAACCAACATAGGAGCAACCACTACCACAACCACTTCCAGAGATTCCGTAGGCATGTCGTCTAGGACTTGGGCTTTCTTCATGACGTCCATAAAGGTATTGTGATGTCGCTTAGAGGCTTTGATCAGCTCATAGATGGAGATCGTCACCTGCATCTTTTTTAGTTGCTCTAGGATATCATACTCCCCTTCTGTTCTTTTGGGTACTTCAAATTCTTGTTGTAAGGGGGGTGTGACTCTTTCCACAACAGCTAGGGGCAACACAACTTGGTTTGAAATCTGGCCCGTTCTAGTGATAGGGGCTTGTTGGTGAGCTTCACAAGCTTGGGCAAATCTGATTAGTGACGTAGGCCTCCGTTGTAGGGACTTCCTCTGGTGCTCGATTTGTCCATGACAGAGTAAGGATGGGCTTTGTTGTATAGGGCCCGCACAAGGTAGCTAGATATGTCTTCATGTGAGGCACATGCTTGTGTTGTCCTAGAATCCTTGGAAGCTTGGCGTATCATCTGGCCAGTAAGGATCATCGATCCACCCTCCTACTGGCCACCCATTAGGCGATTGCAAGGTTGATTCTCCATTGGTGGGTGCTGACAGCACCTGTAGCTAGGTCATCCCCTCATTTACATTGTAATCTGCTTGAATGGTGACAACCCTCCTTTGATGCTTGAATTTAAGACATTGGTGTATTGGGGTGGCGACGACCATGATTTTTGCTAGCCAGGATCTCCCTAGAATTAAAGGTTTAGCTAGGTCATGTTCCATAATGATGACCATCGTACTAGTAGTCAGTGGACCGATGGTAATGTCTAGTTGAGCCATACCGACCGCCTCACTTTCGCCTCTGTCTTATGCTGCATAGGCAAAACGACGTTCAGTAATCTGGTCTTTCTCAGCACCTACATAGTCCAGGGTGGATATGGAACAAATACTTTGGCTAGCACCAGTGTCAACCAGCACTCCTGTTAGAGGAAAATCATTAACCATCACAGAAATGACTAGTGGGAGGGCACACTCTTTTGGTGGTAATAGATCTGTATCTTTGAAGGTAATGTCCACCCTCTCAACATCTGTGAGAAGGGTATTAAGATTATCCAGTACTATCCGCCATTGGAACAGGGCTAGGATAACCCTGGTACCTATCAAGGGATCTCACCAAGCCACTGACCTAGACGCTGTCATTTTTTGTCATAGGAAAATCATTAACCATCACAGCACTATCCGCCTTCTCCAGTTGATACGGAGGGGTCTTCATGGTCCACTCCACTAGGTGGTTACAGCTCGTAGGTGAGAAAGGTATCAAGATTATTGAGGATATTGGTATCACCAACGAGCTCATTCAGTTGAGAATCCCACATATCACCTGTAACCTCTTCCCATTCTTCATCAAACAGAGGGTCTTGAGGTATCCAAGATTGGCATCTCTGGCCCCTCAAACTCTAAGTCTACGTTTGCTTCTATGCATTTAAAGTTCACCACTTTTGCTGGAGCTACATGATGTTTGTCCTTAGTGCACACATGGGCCACCACATGATTCGACAGAGGGTCTTGAGGTATCTGCATTTTTGGCTGCCCTACCTGAGCCGTCCTTAACCTCTCCCTAGGAGCATTCCACATGATCTCCTCTTTGTCATTTAGATCATATGTCTTGTCTTTTACCACAAAACACTCATCTAACGTATGTCCATTCCTTTGGTGGTTGGGATAATACTTAGTTAGATCTGCGTCATGAGCGTTTGGTTTTGGCATTGGGAGATGTAGATCTCCACTCTCGACTAGCATTCATGAAATGTCACTGAGTGCTTCTGGGAGTGGCAGATAGTGTTGCCATTTAAGCCTTTGTAAGTCTGAGGTGGGGGGACATTATGGTAGTTTCTCTTCCCCTGTGGCTGCTCCCTGTATAGATTGTTTGGCTATACTTGTAGCGCATACACGAGGTAAGTTAGTGACTATTGCTGCTGCCATTGTTGCGGTTGTGGGAATTACAGCTGGTATGGCATTGGAGGCCCTTGGTACTGATTTGCTTGAGGCTGCAGGGGATGTTGATACTGTTGAGTCAGAGGTTCTTGATGCTAATGATCCTTGTGCCCTTTCCGACCCTACTGCGTCGAGATCTGCACCACACCCTCTATGATCCCCTCTATGTTGTGCCCAACGACCTTCTTCTTACATTTCCCTTCAAATTCCAGGAAGGGCAGATCATCCTTATTGCGTAGGACCTTAGCAACACGTTGATATAGATGAGGATACGTCTAGAAGTCCCCCATGAGTAGGCCTATCCTAAGTGCACTGGTGGTATTCTTAGCTATAATTTCCACAACCTGACTCTCTAGGATGTAGCACTCGGCCCTAGCTACCATGTCCCTCCATCAACTTGCATATGTGATGAAGTCCTCGTTTCGCTTCATCTTCTCTACAATGAGATCGCCAATTGTAGGCTTACGCATCACACAGTGGTTGTATTGACTCAGGAATTTGTCCTCCATCGTCTTGAAGTCACGGAGATCTTGTGTCGTGAGGGTATCAAACCATTTCAATGCCTCGCCTTCTAGTGTCTTGAAGAACAGGTAGATCATCAACCCTAGGTCATATCTGTAAGAGAGAGCATCCATGGTGAATGTGGCCAAGTGGCTCCTTGGGTCAGTAGTCTTGTCGTACTTCCTCATCTTGGGCAGCTTGAATCCAGGCGGTAAGGTGAAATGTGGGAACTTGGAAGTGTCAAAGCTAATGGGAGTTCTTAAGGTGACTCCCACCTCCGCTAATGCTTCTAGAATCATCCTTTCGATTTTTGGACTTTGGATGGATGATTGTCCCTGACCTTGGTATCCTTGAGCTTGGTAGGGTTGGTAAGGTTGAGGGGTGTTGTAAGGTGGAGTGAAGGGTGAAGGTTGAGGGTAGTATGTAGGTAGTGGTGTTGGTTCGAGTGTCCCTAGGTAGAGTGGTGGAATGTGGCCCAGGGATGATGGAGGGATTTGGTGGGTAAATGGGTAAGCAGGGGTAGTGGTATACAGTACTAATGTAAACTTGATGGCTGGACTTGAAGGTATTGTATAAGTGTTCCCTGGAGTGGGCTAAGTAGGTGTGGGTAATGGTCCCTAGTGTGAGATCAAGGGAGAGGGCATAGGTGTGAGTAGAGATTGTGGGTTCCCTACAATTCCTGAGTGTTGATGCTACACCATAAATTGATGGACTTGATTGGTCGCCCCCTCTGGCAATTGATGAGAGTGTTGATGCTACAACCGTGACTTGTGCTGTTGGAAGCTCAAGGTGCTTGGCTCTCCCAGAGAGGTTGCCAGAGTATTGAATGAGAACTCACGCTGCCCATGAACCTTGCTGGCTCGAGATATAGGAGGTAAGGATGCTGCCATGCTCATGGTAGTGTGGATTGTGCTCGGTGTGGGAGTCACATCAAAGGGGTTGACATGTGATCTCAACTACGTCTGTTGTACCTCAAATAGCTTCTACTATTATCTTTTATTGTTTATAACAATCAACCGAAAATAGAAAAAAGAAAAAGAAAATAAAAATACAGACTCTACAAGATGTCTACAAGAAAGGGAAAAGAGACTAATAAAATGAAAAGGGGACTCGAGGAAGACGTTCATGTTGCTGTTGGATCGAGAACTGGAACCAGGAATCTAAACTGATGTTCCTGCATCTTGTTAATCACACTCGCACACAAAATATACTGCAATCAAGTCAATTAATGCATTCCTATCACATCACGGATGAGGGTGGAAGCACAACACATCACCGATGAGGGTGGCGATGTTGGATGTCGTCGGTCAATCAGGCGGCTGGTGCCCCTTGCTGCTTTGGCTATTGAGATCTGTCCTGGATAAATCAAATGCCAAGCAAACCTAGTTATTCAACCAATTTCTAGACAGAACGTAGTTTTTAATGGGTTTGAAAAAATTAATTAATGGCTTAATTAACCTACGTTCACTTAGTCAACTAGGTTCCTATGGCAAGGGTGAGGCCAACTTTGGGAACACTAAGGGTCACAAAATAGGATTTTGTCCTTGATACCGCTCTTTGACCTTCATTAGGGTCCACCAAGAGGGCCTAGACTGTGGATTTGGCTCTCTAAAGAGGGTCCTCCAACGCAGGTTTTTGTCCTTAGGATCAGTCCTAGCAAACCACAAAGCGGTAAATAAACAAAGAATAGCAAGATGTCAAGTATTTACTAGGGCCTATTATAGACTCAGGGAAAGAGGAGTAAAAACCAAAGAAGTCTCTTAGTAGGCCAAAAAATAGTCACCTAGGACACTTTTGGTTTCCTAATCTAATTGTCACAACCAAGACAAAGCATGCATGAGCGACTGGCACTGGCCCATTTCACTCTGCTTGGTTGATCAAATCAGATTGGAAATCCTAAAGAACTATTATCTTGCTATCAAACAAGTAGTTTCCACCTTATTGGTGGATAGAAAACAAACCTAAAGATCGATAGAAAAAGAACTAAAAGACAATGGACAAGAAGATTATTCAGTTTTTATTAATCCCTGACACCACTGCAGACCGGAAAAAATAGCGTAGATTACTAAAAATGAAAGGTCTGCAATGAGAAATAGGAAAGAGTCTCTATCACTTCACTGATAGGCATCGTGGTGTGTCACCGACTCAAGTCAGATGAGCCACGTCGCCTGTAAGACTAGCAATTAGAGATTTAGACTCCTAATCACTAAAAAAACCTGAAGAAAGTGGTCTGGGTTATGATGAAACCCTATACGCATGACCCTCTGACCAAAAACAACACCTAAATCTAAATAACTAAAAGAAATAGAAGGGAAAGAGAGACACTTACGTAGCACAAGGGTTTGCTTAAACCAAGTCCCACTGTGATCACCATTTTTTGTAAGAGCATGAGGATGAAGGTGAGGTCTCCTTGGGTTTGCATCTGATTTGATGTAGAAGTTAAGGTTGTGGATCCACCAGCTCACAGAATCAATGGTTGGATGTTTTTCGGCAGCTTTCTCGTGCGATGTAGCTCCTTTTTTCCTTTCAAACCAAATGGATCTGGACTAGATTGAGGTGAAGTAAGAAAAAATTAAATGAATATGGAAAAACAAGGACCTACCTGAAGCCCTACTTTGAGGAAGGTCGAGGATAACGAGATCGATGCTTAGGGTTTAAGAGACACCTTATCTGATGCGCTTGGAAGATGTTGTTGGTTGTGAGTCACTTGTTCAAAGGTTTTACCGACAATCATGATTTGTTGTCCTTGTAGATGCTAATGTTGATGTGATGCGGTGTGGTGCAAAGTGATGCTGATGCGAGGTCATGTTAAGTGCAAAGTGATGCAGATGCGATGCGCATATGGGGCACAAAGCGATGCTAATGTGATGCTAATGTAGAACGACTATTGAGGATGTTGGTATGATAGTTTGACATATCAACGCAAAAGAGGCAAGACAGTAGTGGTCTAGGGTTTCCATTCTTGTGGAGCAGAACACTAGCAAAGTAGCTAGACCTCGCCTACTCGGTACGAAGGCCCAAAAGAAGAAGTTGGACTTCATCTACATGAAACGAAGTCGCAAAAGAAGAAGTTGAACTTCATCTGCCAAGAGTAAAGTTATAAAAGAGGTATCTAGACTTTGTCTAGATCAAAGTTGTAGAAAAGGAAGCTAGGCATCGTTCGTCAAAAGCAAAGTCACAAAAATGGAATCTAGGCACCGTTCGTCTAAAGCAAAGTCACAAAAAAGGAAGCTAGAATTCTGTAACGACCCCCAAGTCGCTATCAATAAACTTAGCTATAAATTTTCATTTAATTATTTTTTATCTTTACTATTAACCAACAATTACACTAATAATGTAGCTAAGGTTAAGTACTCTCAATAGTAAAATAAATCTACTAAACAACAAAAATAAACTAAACTAGTCACTCACCTAGATCCCTGATGTATGGCAGCGTGACTCTTCCTCTATGCACTAGTAACCAACAGCTACTATCCCACATCTGCCAAAACACACAAAATCTAAGCACACATGAGTGACCACTCAACGGTCACCAGCACAGACTCCACCTACATCTCGGTAACCTATGCTGAGGACAACCAAGCATAGGTGTAACCATGCCGGCAACAGCCTCGGGCTTGGCACGAAAGGCCAAATGCACGAGGATCGGCAAAGTCACAGTAAAACAATAAAATAAAAGTGCAGGAGTCGCCACCTAGTCTATTAAAATGGAAAACGAGGAAAACCATAAAAGAATTATTTAAATCATGCATATAAAAAACCAATGGAAAAAGGTCTTGGTAAACCAGAAATAGGTAAGGATCCCTGTTACCCACGAGGAAGGTATTAGGCACCCTCGTGCACCCGATAATCGGTCTTTTATAGGTTTCTCATTTGCTCATGAAATGTCGGCTTTTCAGCCTTGTCTGTATGCCCAAGGGCGATATTCCATGCCATGCTAAATGTGTGTGGTGTCTTATGCTAAAATAAGGTGCATGGAGTGCAGGGTGTGTCCTAGTGCTCAGAAGGATCACTCGTATGGCGGGTCAAGCATTGATGCGAGGGTATTGCATAAATAAGATCAAAGATCTAATATTTTCCAGTGATTTTTCATCATTTCTTTACTACATGATGCAGATTTTTAACATGAGGGTCCTATATGCAAGACATCTTATATGTGAAAGTAGAAAAAAAGTTGATTATAAGTTAAGTTCGAAGCATGCTTTAGGGCAAGAACTGGAATTAAAGAAGAAGGGAAAGAGAAGACGTACCTCCCAAGGTGTTCCTTCTTGAGATATCAAAGATAAAGGGATCCTTGTTGCTTTGGAAGGGCTGGTGATGCTCCAAAATATAAGGGGATGCTTGAGAGAAAGAGAATGGGTTGCAGAAAACAGTAGATAGCCCACACTTGGTCTTCTTAAAATGACAAGATCAGTTCTTCAAATCATCCATGGAGGAAAGGAGACCAAATAGTTGCCTATGGATGTCTTTATATAGGCATCTCTCAAAGGGTAACTCTTAGAGAATACAAGGAGCCTCGTAAACGAAGAGCCTGGGAAGATTCCATGGCATATTTGTTGACGGAGGTAACAGCCATGGGAGGTGGAAAGCCATCAGCCTGAGAAGTTGCTATGCGCCAGCTTGGTGCGCCGGGCAGGTGTGCCAGCCTGGTGCTCCAGCTAGGTGTGCCATTTCTGTGCTCCTGCTTGGTGAGCTAGCTAAATGCTCTACATTGGTGCTCTACCTTGGTGCTCTTCCCTACCGGTCTGGATTTTTAATTGGGCTGCAGGCCTGTTGCAAGCTTAGGGTTGGTCTTGCTAATGGGATTAGGTTTGCCACATCCAAAGCAACATCTGGAAAGCTTATCTATGAGTCACCTCAAAATCGGGGTGTCTACAATAGGCATCACACCTAGATGCCATCAAACCAAAAGGGCAATCTACTGATGCCTAGCACACAAGCATTGACATCCCTCCTGCATGCTGCTACACCAAACTTAGACAGCCTACCATCACCTGACAGGCTACAAAACTATGCCTTTAAAACCATTCTTTTCTTTTCTTTTTCAAAACCATATGCATGCTCTTTTTAAAACCTTTTATGCATGCTCGACAAGGCCACTTTTGCCAAATCAAGCCTACAAGCCACACTAATGCATAACTATAGAGTCTTTGCTCTGTATAACATGGTCTCCTTTGGATCCAAGCAGAACACCAAGCCACGGAGCCACTACTCCCAAACCATGGAGCCACCGCCCCCAAAATAATGGAGTCACTACTCCCAAAACACTACGTCTCAATAGGCACCAAAACCATGGCTTCCTCTAGGCCTAGAGTCTGATTTCCTGAACTAGGACTCCGTACAAACCACAAGCACAACTGTGTGTCGAACTATTCAGCACCAAGCTGACTACACTAGCCACAAGCAATCCACTGAAGTGTGATCAACGGTATCTGCACTACCACGGTGAAGCTACCTTATGTAGGAACGATCACTATCCTGCGATTCTTTTACTTGGAGAACCCTCGCAAAGCCAACCCCTATTGGGAAGATAGTCCTGTCTCATAGAATGCTACCAGCAATGGGGCGTGCATCTCACCTGACAGGAATTCGGTATGACAAACACAATTCGGCATGCCGAGTTGCCCAAGACCAGGGCACGTCCCTTGTTTCAGCAACCACATTCGCTAGAACTGGGAACCTCCAGTGGACCTCTCAAACAAGCATCATAAAACACAAATAAATCATGGGGTGTAGACCCTTGAGTCTACTTTAAAACCCCTCAAACCATTCATCAATCCATTCACTATGCAATTCATACGAAAATAACAATGGAGTGAAGCTTATTTTGAGTTACTGTGGCTTACATCCCTAAATCTCATGTAAACCTACAAATTTTCATCCTAATTGCATGATATCTACATATTCATGTTATTCATCACATTTCTATCCATTCTACTACTTTTCTACGATTTTTCATGCATTTATTCCCATTTCCATGTAATTTATACATTATTGTAAACGAAGAGGAAAGAGGAGGAAAGGGACTGCGTACCTCCTCCAACGAGCTCTTCCAACTATGGCGAGCCTCTCCTAGCCCCAGCAAAGCTTCCTTTACCGGCGACACGTGAACAAGGCTCACCACCAACTTGCGCACCACTCCACCTCTCCTTCCTTCTCTCCCGGTTCTGCATCCCATCCACCTACCTTTGCCCCTCTTTATCTCCTCCTCCTCCACGTTGTGCCGGCCTCCCATCGCGTCGAAGAGGATGAGCAGGCATGAGCTATCGTCTCGTGGTGGCACGAGTCGGGGAAGGAGAATAAGAAGACAAGGATGGTGCGGCTCGTGAGAGAGGGGGAGAGAGAGGAAAAAGAAGAAAAGACAGACACGCAAACTGAGGCGATTGTGCATCCTCAAACCGGACTCCACGTTGGTCCCAAATCACAAACAAGTGCACAGAAATCCAACCAAATCCTCACACTCACAAGAAACAACAAATTATCTTAATAAACCATTTATACAATATTACAATTAATTACATGGTTTACAATTAAAATGGATAATCAAGCCTAGGTGTCACATCCTATCCCTTTAAAAGAATTTCTTCCTTGAAATTTAGCTCTAATAAAACAAGTAGGGGTACTGTCTCTGGATGTCCACCTCACGCTCCCAGGTAACCTCTTTTGTACAATGGTGTTGGCACTGAACTAACAACAATGGAATTACTTTATTCCTGAGGATTTGCTCTTTGCTGTCCAGTATCTGAATTGCATTCTCAACCATAGACAGGTTGTAGACACCCCAATTTTGTAGGATTGTAGAACTAACCTCTGTTTCGATCTAAAACCCTAATAGACAATTAACAACCCTAAACTATCCTAAACCCTAGTTGTATTTCAAACCTAATCAAATCCATGTAAATCCAACAAACCAAGCTAATAACCTAAGAATTAATTGCACCCTAAGCCCAAGCAAGCCTACCAAAGCCCATTTTAAGCCAACTTTATCAATCATTCTTGGGTTTGTTATAGGGTTGTTAGAGTTTGTTAGTGAATTAGTTAGAAGGTTGTTAGTTTGTTATTAGGTGGTTAGGTTGTTAGGTTTTGTTATGGGTTGTTAGGGTTGTTAGTGGTGTCTTGG